>CAUYSK010028134.1:0-11511 GCA_963575035.1 Avahi laniger | reverse complement strand
ACTGCATTCATGTTCATTATGTTGTTAAAGAGCTTACATATTGTGCATTAATGGTAAATTTGATTACCTAATTTTTAGCACATGAAAAATGAAAATATATCTGAAATAAACTACAAAATAAGACTATAACAATAACTAAATATTTTTAACAAAACCTCAAGTTTCCAACAATAATTTGTAAGTGGAAATTTTTGTTGTAATTTTGTGATGTGAATGTAATTTTTCTAAGAAATCAAAGGACTGAATTATAAATAGCCATATTTAACTTGAAAAATAATGTGAAAAGGATACCCACCCCCCGTGTGTTTAATGCTTAGGTTCCGTTATTTCTTTATCAATATTATACTTACAGATTAATGATTTTTTACTAGCAAAGGAAACATACTTTTGTTCTTTTTTATTTGACAGATATTTATATTCTTCCATTGATATTTAATAATAGAGTCATCATTCTTCCAAAGAGACCAGATCACTTTCATTTTGGTTCTAGTAAATAAAAAGTTACAAATGTGACATTAAGTTAATAGCATTCATTTTGTTTATTTTCTTATTACTATTATCTCAGCAATATCTATATTTATTTCCTGGAGTCAAATAAAATATTTTATTCAATTTTACATTGCATTTATTACTATAATGGTTATGCTAAGATATATTCTTGCCTCGTTAGATTTTTGGCTCAGAAAAAAATCATAATTTTTTATGTCTGTAAAGCTTTAGGTTTTTATTTCGACATTCCCACAGTACAAGATAGGACATTTGGGCTAAATGTAATGTTTTATTTAATCAACATGTACATTTTCATTTTCTTCTTTCAACCAAGTGAGATAGTCTCTGAAATATTATTTTAGAATAGATCAGCAGGTATGATACTTTATTGCACAGTGGAATTACCTGGGACAACTTTTAAAAATCCTGATATTAAGGCCCTACCCTAGTCCAATTAAATCAGACACTCTAGAAGTGGAATGTTGACATCATTATTTTTTAAAGCCCCTTAGATGATTCCAGTATGCAACCAAGTTTGAGAACTACTGGAATAGATAAAAGGAGAATGTTGATATACATGGAAAAAAAGGTCTAATTTAAACCACAGTTCTCTTCTTTAATTTGCTGTGATGGTCTAAAATTACTTAATTTTTTAGGCTTCAATTTACTTGAGGTAATATTTAATATGTGAAAAATATATACAATGTAAATATAAGTTACAAAGTCTAATTGAAACAATAAATACTCATAAACCTACCATATAACTTCGAAACAAATTATAATGTGTTCTTGTTATCCACAATCCCATTCTCCTGCTGCCTTCATGGTTAACCTCTATTTTAAATTTGGTGTATCTTTCAATAATATTGTGAGAATATTTATCATACAAGTATGTTTTCATGAATAGCATATTATCTCATTTAGCTTGATTTTATGCTTTATAAAAATAATCCTTACCATATGTAGTATTCAGTATTTATTATTCTTTTTGTTCAATCAATATTATGGTTCAGATATTCTCCCACATTGTGTATGTAGCTATAGTAATTCAGTTATTTTCATGACAGTATATTTTATTGTGGAAATATGTTATAATGTATTTTTCAATGCCTTTGTCAATTCAGGATTTCTTCCTTTTAGTTTTTTGTTATTGAATATAAAACTGCTGTGAACATTTTTATACAGACTCTTGCACATATGGTATTGTTTTTCTAGGATATACCTAAAAGCGGGATTGTGGGTCACAGGCTATGTGTATGCATTGCTTTGAAGATAAGGTTGTTAACCTCCCTGTCTTCTGAATGATTGTATTGATTTGTATACTTTTAGTACCAGCTACAAGGCTTCCCATTGTTCCACATTCTCAGCAACATGTAGTACAGTCAGACTTTGTTATTTGGGGCAATCTAGTGGGTAAGCAAAAATATTTCACTGTGATGGTTTTTAGTGAGTTTAATTTTTCATATTTTTATTTTCCTGTTGTGTAACTTTTGAAATGTCTATTCTTGACATTTGCTCATTTTTTTTTGTTTATTCATTTTGTTGACTAAAATGTAGTTTGGCTTTTCATAATTTGTTATGCTATTTCCTGATAAACATGAACTTTTTATTTTAATGAGGTTGCATTGTTACTTATAAGAATATTTGATTCAGTTTAATCAATCCTTCCCCATGCCTATATCATAAAAAATATGCTCTTAAATCTTCTTCCAAAAGTTGAAAAAGTTTCCTTCTCATGTATTAAGTTATTAAAGGATGTGGTGCAAAGTAGGGATCTGGGCTCTTTTTCCCATAAGGATAACCAATATTTACATACCATTTATTGAAAGCTGTTTTGTCCACATTGATTAGCCATGCCATGTATATTACATACCAATTTCCATGTAGACAATGGTCTTTATCTGGGCTCTCTGATTTGTTCCATTTGTGAATCTATTCATTCTTATGCTAATAGCATATTATTTTAGTCATTTACTTCAACTTCGTAGTAAGTCTTTAGTATTGGTGAGACAATTTTTTCTACTTTATTCTTCTTTAGCAATGTCTCGGCTATTATGCCTATAGTCTTATGTACACATTTTGGAATTAGTCTACTGTGTTTTTTGAGTAAGCTTTAAGGGATTTTGATTTAAATTGCCTTAAATTTATTAATCACTTTGGGGAAGTGAGCTGCTTTAGGATACTAAGTTTCCATCTCTATGAACATGGTATAACATTTATTCAATTATGGATTTCAAAATAATATTTTAAAAAGTTTTACAATTTCTTCCATAAAGGTTAGCTCATCCTTTTTGGATTTATTTTTAGAGGTTTTTTCTCTTATAAGTGTTCTTTTTTTTTTTTTAACAAAAAAATTTTAAATCATAGATAAATAGATCTCTTTTTATATAATTTCTAGCTCCAACAATTATCAATCATGATAAATTTTGTTTTATGTATCCTACCACTCACTATCTCCCACCAACCACAGATTATTATGAGGCAAATTCCTGATATTATGTCATTTCATTTGTAAGTAATAAATATGACTTCAAAAATTTTTTAAAGTATATCTCCTAACAGTTGCAAATGTATAGAAGTATGTGCATTTTGGCATAAATATCTTATATAGAACCAATATTCTAAAATCTCTCACTAATAATATCTCTCTGTAGAGTATTCTCAGTGAAATTTGTTACTAATGGAAATTTTTAAATCTTCCTTCCAAATCCTTAGAATTTGTTTTTCTTGACTCACTGCATGTTTGGACACTGCATTAAATTTTGAATACTAGCAGTATTAATGTCTTGTTTTCAAATTTAAAGGAAATGTTTTAAATTTTTCACCATAAGAATTATTTCTTGTTGATTTTTGATGAATGTGATTCATCAGAATATCAAGTAACTTTAATTTTTAGTTAACTATGACTTACCATGAATAGTGATTTAATTTTATCAAATTATTTTTTCCAATACTGAGATATAATTTTTTTATTTATTATGGAATATTTAAATATGCTAACACTTTTGACATAACTCCAAAGTGGTAAAGATGTTTTATTTTTCTAAATGTGTCCATATTCAATTTACTTAGGCTTTGTTAAGAAATTTTGCTTGTATATGCATGTATAAGATTGGCCTGTAATTTTCCTTTTTGTTAATAATCCTATCTGTTTTTGTTATCCAAGATTTTCGATTCTTTATTCTTTCAAGGATTTTGTACAATATCGGAATGATCTGTTCTTTTCAAGTTTGTCAAATATTGTCTGTAAAATTGTACTGAAATGTTTTTACTTAATGGGAATATTTTAAATGTCTTTGCAGTTTCCTAGAAATTTGTCCATTTTGTTTAGACTTTGAAATCTATCGGTATATAATGGTCATAGTAATCTTTAATTATAATTTTACTCTGTTACTTTTTTCCTTCCTAATATTGGTCACTTTTCCTATATTTCAAACTTGCTTTTTGGCAATCTCATCAAAATAATATTTTTTTAATCTTTTCAGAAGGTAAAAATTTAAATTTGTTGCTCTTCTCTAACCTTATTTTCTACTTAATTAATTTCTACTCTCACTTTTACAACTTTTTAAAATTTAATTGGAACTAATGGAGGGTTTTTAAATATCAAGATGTAATTCACATACCATAAAATGCACTTTTTAAAATTGTCTGATTCTGTACTTTTTAGTATATTAATAAAGTCGTGTAACCATCACCGCTATCTAATTTCAGAATATTTTAATCAATGTAAAATGAAACCTTGTTCCCATCAGTAAACACTTCTCATTTCTGTCTACCCCTAGTCCCTGGCAACCACTTATCTACTTTCTTTCTCTGTGGATTTGTCTATTCTGGACATTTTACGTAAATATAATCACACAATATGTGGCTTTTTGTGTCTGGCTTCTTTCACTTAGCATAATGTTTCCAAGGTACATCCGTGTTCTATTATATATCAATACTTCATTTTTATAGATGGCTCAATAATATTTTATTGTATGGATATGCCACATTTTCTCTATCCATTCATCGGTTGATGAGCATTTGAGTTGTTTCCACTTTTGGGCTATATTGAATAATGCTGGCATGAACATTTTGTGCACAAGTGTTGTGGACACATTTTCATTTCTCATAGTTATCTACTTAGGAGTGGAATTTCTGAGTTATGTGGTAACAGTATGTTTAAATTTTTTTGTAACTGTTAAACTTTCTCAAAGCAGTTGTACCATTTTACATGCCCATCAGCAATGTGTGATAATTCTAATTCTGTGCATACATGTAAAAACTTATTACTATCTGTCTTTTTAATTAATGTGAATGTGAAAGGTCTCTTACAATGTGAAAAGTATCTCATTGTGTTTTTTTTTTTTTTTTTTTTTTGAGACAGAGTCTCGCTTTTGTTGCCCAGGCTAGAGTGAGTGCCGTGGCGTCAGCCCAGCTCACAGCAACCTCAAACTCCTGGGCTCAAGCAATCCTTCTGCCTCAGCCTCCCAAGCAGCTGGGACTACAGGCATGCGCCATCATGCCTGGCTAATTTTTTCTATATATTTTTAGCTGTCCAATTAATTTCTTTCTATTTTTAGTAGAAATGGGGTCTTGCTCTTGCTCCGGCTGGTCTTGAACTCCTGAGCTCAAACAATCCGCCCGCCTCAGCCTCCCAGAGTGCTAGGATTACAGGCGTGAGCCACCACGCCCGGCCTCATTGTGTTTTTGATATACATTTCCATAATGAGTGATATTGAAAATATTTTTTTATGTTCATTTTAGCCATTTGTATATCTTCTTTGAAAAAATATCTATTTAAATTTTTTGTCCACTTTTTAATTGGGTTATTTGTCTGTTATTGTTGAATTGTAAAAGCTCTTTGTATATTCTGGACACAAGTCCCTTATCAGATATATGATTTCCAAATATTTTCTCCCATTGTGTGGATTTTCACTTTCTTCATAGAGTCCACTGAAGTATAAAACTTTTCAGTTTTGATAAAATGAAATTTATTTTTCTTCTGTTCTTTGTGCTTTTGATGTCATATGTAAGAAAGTATTGCTTAATTCGTGGATACCTATTTTTCTTCTAAGAGTTTTATAGTTTTAGCTTTCACATGTAAGTCTTTGATCCAATTTAGTTAATTTCTGTATATGGTGTGAGGTAGGGGTTTCAAATGCATTTTTTTGTTGTTGTTTTTTTACATTTGGATATCAAGTTGTCCTGGCGCTATTTATTGGAAAGACTTGTTTCCTCCTCTCTGCTGGCCTCCCCCCAAATTGTTTTGGTGCCTTTGTTGAAAATCAATAGCTTATAAGTGGATGGGTGATTTCTGGACTCTATATTCTATTCTATTGATCTATATGTCTATCCTTATGCCAGTACCACAGTTTAAAATCAAATCCTTTTTCATGACTGTTTTGGTTATTCTCATTTCACTGCATTTCCATTTAATATTAAAATCAAATAAAAACGTGTCAGTTTCTGCAAAAAATAAAGTCTTAGATTTTGATAGGCTTTGCATTGAATATGAGGATCAGTTTGCAGAGTCTTACCATCTTAACAACATTAAGTGTTCCAATACATAAACATGGGATGTCTTCCCATCTATTTATGTCTTTAATTCCTTTAAATAATATTTTGCAGTTTTTATTGTACAAGTCTTACACTTCTTCTGTGAACTTTACTCCCAAGTATTTTATTATTTTTTTATACTATGACTAATTAAATATTCTTAATTTTATTTTTCAGACTGTTCATTGCTAGTGTATAGAAATACAACCAATTTTTGTATATCAAACTTGTTCCTTGAAATCTTAATGAATTTATTTGTTAGTACTAATTTTTCTATAGCTTTGCATATCATATAGATTTTTTTGCATATAAGATTATATCATCTGCAAACAAAAATAGTTTTACTTTCTCCTTTCCAATCCAAATGCCTTTTATTTCTTTATTTTTGACTAATTGCCAGGTAGAACCTCCAGTATAGTACTTACTAAAAGTGGCAAAAGTGGATATCTTTTTCCTATTCCTGATTAAGGGAAAGCTTTCAGTATTTCACCATTAATTATGATGTTATCTGTGGGCTTTTCATAGATGCTGTTTATCAGGTTGAAGAAGTGCCTTCTATTCCTAATTTGGTAAGTTTTTTATTCTGAAGTATGTTAGATTTTATCAAATGTATTTTTCTGTTTCTATTGAGGTGATCTTGTAATTTTTATTCATTATTCTATTGGTATGTTGTATTACATTAATTAATTACTAGATGTTCAACCAACTTTTCATTCCTGGAATAAATCCAACTTGGTCATGCTATATAATTCTTTTTCATATGTTACTGGATTCAGTTTGCTAGTATTTTGCTTAGGAGTTTTGCTTCTATATTCATAAGGAATATTGGGATTTTTTTGTCATTTCTTTGTCTGGTTTTGATATCAGGATAACACTGGCCTCATGGAATGAAGTGGGAAGTCTTATCTGCTATTTTGGAGAGAGAGTTTATGAAAGATTGGTGTTAATTCTTCTGGTAGAATTCATCAGTAGAGCTATCCAGTGCTGCACTTTGTTTATGAGCTTTTTTGGTAGCTAATTCAATCTCTTTACTTATTAGAAGTCTATTCAAGTTTTCTATTATTTTTGTGTCATTTTCTGTAGTTTTTGGTTTCAGGTATTTGTCCATTTCAATCATTTGTTTTTTTTGTTTTGTTTTTTTTTTTTTGGCATATAATTGTTCATAGTGTTCCCTTGTTAACATTTTGATTTCTGTAAGGTTAGTAGTAATGTCTCCTCTTTCTTTCTGATTTTACAAATTTTGGTCTATCTTTTTTTCTTGGACAATGTAACTAAAGGATTGTCATTTTTGTTGGCTTTTCAAAGAACCAACTCTGATTCTACTGATTTTATCTATTGTTTTTCTTTTCTTTAGTTTATTTATTTCCATTCTAATCTTATTTCCCTTCTTCTTCCAGCTTTAAGTTTTGTTTGCTCTACTTCACTTAGTTTCATAGATGGTGGAAGGTCAGGTAATTGCTTTGAGACTTTCTTTTTTAAAATTTTGTTATGTTGGGTTTCAGTTTTAATTCATTTCAAAGTATTTTCCAATTTCTCTTGTTATTTCTTCTTGGACCAATTCGTTATTTAGAAAAGTATTGTTGAATTTTAGACACACACACACACACACACACACACATATATGTGGATTTTCTAAATTTCTTCTTTTTTATTTTCTAGTTTCATTTTTTGTGTATGTGAAAAAGATGGTCTGTATGATTTTAATTCATTTAACTGTATCGAGATCTGTTTTATGGCCTATTGTATGGTTTTTCCTGGGGAACCTTTCATGTGCATATGAGAAGACTGTGTATTCTGCTGGTGGTGGTGGAAGGTTCTGTATATATTTTTGTGCCTACTTGGGTTTTAGTATTGCTCAAGTCTTCCATTCCTTCTTGATCATCCATATAGTTGTTTTATACATATTAACAGTGGGGTATTGAAGTCTCAACTATTATTGTTGAATTTTCTATTACTGCAGTTCTGTCAATTTTTGCTTCACGTATTCTGAGGCTGTTATTAGTTGTACACATATTTATAATTGTTATGTACTCATGATGGTTCACCTTTATAAAATTATTAAATTTCTCTTTTTCCTCCAGTAGCAATTTTTATCTTAAAATCTATTTGTTTCATATTAGTATAAATATTCCTTCTCTATTTTGATTACTATTTGCATGGTATATAGTCTTATCTTTTTACTTCCAACCTATATGTGTCTTTGAATCTACAGTGTGTCTGTTGTTAATAGCAGATATTTGGAATATTTTTTTAAATCTTTTCCCTCAATTTCTTCCTTTAATTGAAGTGCTTAATCCATTTGTATTTAAAATAATTAATGATAAAGTGGTATTTACATCATTTTCTAATTTTTTCTATAAGTCTTACATATTTTTGTTCCCCCTTTTCTTTATTGCTGCCTCTTTTTGTTTTAAATAAGTATTTCTCTAGTGCATCACTTTACCTCCTTTTTGATTTATTTTATTGATTTTAAAGTTATATTTTCTTTGTAGTTGGGGGTTACAATTTATATCATAACTTATAAAAATTTTGTTCACATTGATACTAACTTAATTTCAACTGTGTATAAAACTTTGCCCCGCTATAACTCTGTTTTCTCCCACTCTTTTGTGCTGTTGTTGTCATGAAAATTTCATTTTTATGCATCGTATGCCCATCATCATAGGTTTATAATTATTGCTTTATTCAGTGCTTTTTAAATCACATAGAAGAAAAAAGTGGACAAACAAAAAATGCATTTTATACTTTCTTTTTTATTTGCCTATACAGTTGCCTTACACAGTACACTTTATTTCTTCATGTGGATTCAAATTACTGTCTGGTGTATGCTCATTTTAGCCTGAAGGACTCCCTTTAGTATTTCTCCCTTTAGCACTCCCTGTAGTATTTCTTACAGGGAAATGTGTTATGGGAAAATTCTCTCAGGTTTTGTTTATTTCTCCTTAGTTTTTGAAAGACAATTCTTCCTGGAAGAGAATTCTTGGTTGATAGTATTTTTGATTCAGCCTTTGAATATTATGCTTCAGTACTTTGAATATATGATCCCACTACCTTCCACTTATTTTGTTGCTCCTTTTCTAATGCTTTCTTTAGCTAGATAATTCTTCCCTTTTTTTAATCATTGGTATTTGTAGATTTGATTATAGAAGTCTACTTCTAAACTATTTGCTAAATTCATTTGCTGCTCTCTGATTTTGGTTATGTAAGCCCATCATCAATTAAAACAATTTTTAATGTTTCAATAATTGTTCTTGCTGGATGGTATTGTGTTTCTGGAAACTGATGTCTCTAATCAGCACTATATTATACATGTTTGCTCTTGTTTTGTGGATGTGACGTCCTCTCCTAGTTGTCTATTCTACCAGTTATACTTCCTAAGGTGTTAAATTTGTTTCAAGCTTAGGTTCATTGACTTAAATATTTAATGATTCTTGGTTTTAATGTTTACCTTTGCATTTTAAATTCTCTTTTATCCTGCCTATAGTGTTGCATATGTGTACTACATCTTGCTTCTAATAATTTTCAGGATAAGAATGAGAAATGTTGCAAACTGGTGTGCAGCAAGACCTAATCTACTCACTTTTTTGAATGCCTGTTGTTACCAGCTTTCACCAGAATTCTGGGGCGCGGCCTCAATTTTCTAGCTCTGTTCTAATACTTACTGATTCTACTACCTGGCAGCATTTCGTGGGGTGAGAAAAGATAAAAGCCCCTGGATGTAGAAGACCAAGGGGTCATCTAGATGGTTGCTTCGAAGTCCACTCTTCTCATATGCACTAGTGCCAGTGCTATGCCCATGTTCTGAAAAAGTGTGCTACTATAATTTGGGGCTGTGGTTTTCTGCTTTAATTCACTAACACATTTCCATGGTTCACAAATTGGTCAAAATGATGCACATATGAACATTTGATGACACCCTCTCTTGTTTTCCAGCTCCGATATTAGATATTTGTTGTTTGTGTGTGTGTGTGGGGGGTGTTATATACTTTCAGAGATTTGACCGAAAAGGGGAGGGAGAAGGAGAATGCTCTGTCATCACAACCCACTGGCCAATGTCTTCATTCTAAATATAAAATTTATAGTTCAAAGACAAGTTTTTTGTCTAAAGATATTTAGCTCTTCAGCAATAGGTCAAAGAATGGCAATTTAATTTTCTGACTTAAGTTGCTTTTCCCTGTATCATATTTGCCTATTTAATGAAATGATAACCTGAAAAATCATTTTATCATCCATATATAACAGTATAATTGAACACTGAAAAACTTACATTAAAAATAAAATTAGAAGGTCCTAATGAATTTCTAGGAACAGACAATAACATATACTTTAAAGGCATAGTTGGAACGACAAAAAATATTATATAATTCTACATAGAAATATAAGGTCTAGGATTGATTATTAACATGACTTCAGTTGATTTTTACATGCCAAATTTACAAAGATGTCTTTATCAAATAAGTGTGAGTTATTAATGGATAATTAAAAGATAGAAATAGTAAATACATGTTCAGTGGGTGTATAAAAAAATTATATATGTTAATCTTCTAATTTATGCTCTAAAACAAATATAAATCAATGAGACAGTTTTTTGAATTTGAAATAAACTGTTCATTTACTTGCCAACACTGACCAGTCTTCAATGCTGGAGCAAAAACACTACACTACTTAGTGTATATGCTATTGTGAAATAGGTGGTATTTATTTTATTGTGTAAATATACAATATAAATGGAATATTTATTATGATAGATACTTTTTGACAAGAATAGTTGACCTTCTTTGCTCTTGCTCTGCACATCTCATTCTTATAGTGCAGAATAGGAGCTTCTTTGAAATCTGTCTGCCGCTTTTGCACCTTGTGCCGTACTACAGAGAACCAGTTCAAGCACAGAGTCCCCAGCAAGATGAAAGGAAATGAGTGAGAAACTGTTTCCATTACAAAAGGAGTGCTGGGGGCGGCTAGAAAATGGCGGATTAGGGGAGACCTCCTGGCTCTCTGCTCCCAGAGTGGGAGGTGAAGAACATGGACACCCACACGCGAGTGAGGCGCTCTCCCACAGGATCGGCTTTGCGAAACTGCAAAGAAGCAGCGAGGGACAAACAGCGGCGCTGATAAAGTAAGGAGAACGGTAGAAACACCCGGAGGGAGTGGGACAAAAGGAAGTGCAGCGCGGGTCAGCCGCGCCCGCCGCGGGCTGGCCCGGGCAGAGAGATCTGACTCACAGGAAGGTGACTCTTCTTTTTCCAAGCCCGACTCCCACGCAGGCAGGGACGTGCCAGAAGTCGGAGCAAAGGGGTAGCACAGACTGCCCAGCGGTGGGGAGCCGAGACAGGAGCGGGTCCGTTGTGAACGCGCCGGAGCGCGGCGCCGGGGCAGCAGCGGAGGGGAGGGGCTGTTCGGAGCGGGCGCTCCGCGGATCGACGCCTCCCGAGCCCACGGGGGAGTTTGGAGGCAGCTTCTCGCCACAGGAGACCACCAGGACGA
>CAUYSK010028133.1:0-22831 GCA_963575035.1 Avahi laniger | reverse complement strand
CTAAAAATATATAGAAAAAATTAGCCGGGCATGGTGGCGCATGCCTGTAGTCCCAGCTACTCGGGAGGCTGAGGCAGGAGGATCGCTTGAGCCCAGGAGTTTGAGGTTGCTGTGAGCGAGGATGACGCCACGGCACTCTAGCCTGGGCAACACAGTGAGACTCTGTCTCAAAAAAAAAAGGCAACATGGGGCCTGGCAACAGGAATGGGCCCTTGACTCGGGCAGACCTGGTTCGAATCCTGGCTCAGCCATGTATAACGGTTGAATGATCGTGGGTAAATTATTTGACCCCTCTGACTCTTTTTTCTCATTTGGAAAATGGTGGTAATAATCCCTGCTAACTTCCGATTCCCCTCTATGGCACACCCAGGTTTAGAGTAAAAAGTCGGAAAGCATCTGACTTTCAATATTCTCTTGACAGTTTTCTTTTCTTCCTTCTCTTAAAAATACATTTCCTGTACCGATGTATAGAGTGAAAGAGCCCCCATCCGGAGGGATGGCAGGAGAAAAATTTGTGGCTGCCTTGCTTGTGCAGACCGGGGGATGTGTGCAGAAGGGCAGCTTAAGAGAATGACATTAATCAAAAGCAGCCATAAAGGTGAGTCAGAAAATATGCCCTCCCCACTCACTTTGCAAAATGAAATCTCAGAGCCTTGGAACCTCTAAGTGAGTCTTTGCACAATCAGTTTAAATAGCTACATGACCATCCATCAGTCTGAAAACTGATGGTTTCTTTTTATGGCCATCCAGTGTGCTATGCTGCCTTCTGTACTTCTTCCTCTAGGGTGAATCTACCAGTAATTTTTAAAATTGCTACATGCACATATACACTACAGCAGCTCTAAGTTCTCAGAGTCCCCTCTTCTTCCTTGAGTCCCCTTGGATGCTCTTTCCTGAGAGACAGTTACAGCAGGGAGAGCTCTTCTTTTCCTCCTTCTTGCAGTTTTTTCCTAGCCAGGGCAGCTCCATGCCCAGCTAACCCTAAGGTGATGATTGTTTGTATTCACTGAGACACCGGCTGGTCCAGGGCAAACGCCACCAGACCTGACAAAAGTCAGGGGAGCCCTCACTGCATAGTCTCCCTAAGAAAGTGTTTTCCTCTTCCCCACAATTCCCAGAGCAGGGCCAGATGCCACTGTGTTTACTGAAGTGCAATCCAGGCAGAGGAAATAAATATTGGAGCCAACTCTTTCTGGGTCCCCTAAATGACTGCTTATTGATCCTTCCCTTTCCCACACCACACAGCCGCTGTTTGCTTTGACAGGGCACCAGCAGGGACGTTTCACTCTTTTCCCCAAGAAAGGCCTCTTGCCTACCCACATCTTAAAGTAGGGTAGACCCAGATGGTAGGAAGTGCGAGAGCTGAGAGGGAGCTATGTGGAAGGCAGGACCCGAACACCGGGCTCTCCCTGCAAAGATGTTCCATGCACCGTAACGCAAGACTCAAAGCACATTTGACTAATGTGACCTTTCCCTTTGCCCCATTGCCCTTCTCTATGATGACATGAGAACTCAGCCAGACTTTTAAGCTTAAGATCGACAATAAGGGCTCAAGGTCAGGAATTCAAGACCAGCCTGAACAAGAGCAAGATCCATCTCTACTGAAAATAGAAAGAAATTAGCCGGACAACTAAAAATATATAGAAAAACTTAGCCAGGCATGGTGGCGCATGCCTGTAGTTCCAGCTGCTCGGGAGGCTGAGGCAGGAGGATTGCTTGAGCCCAGGAGTTTGAGGTTGCTGTGAGCTAGGTTGATGCCAGGGCACTCTACCCCCCAGGCAACAGAGCAAGACTGTGTTTCCAAAAAAAAAAGACTGACAATATGGGAACATCAAACTATTTAAAAAATAACAAATTTTGTCTACCCAGCATATTGAATCCACTCCAGGACTAGTCACTGAGAAAGAACAAAAAAAGGCATCTCCTAGTCTTGAAAAAAACAAGAATCTTTATGACTGGGCCCTACAGCCTTTGTGTTCAAGATTCAAAAATAGCATGCCAATTGTCCTTGACAGTCTGAATTCCGCAATTCTCCCTCATTCTTAAACCAAAAATAATTTCTATAGCCAGCTTCTTGGAGTAGGACACTGGAATTTGGAATCAACATTCTGATAGGGTACCCAGATCTTATAGTTGCAGGTTTTACAAATACTTTTTAAAGTTTTTAAGACATCTAACTCAGGGTAGAAATAGAAAAAAATGCATGGAGAGTGGATCCAGCCATAAACAAAAATCATCCCACATTTACTGAAGAACTTTTTTTTGAACCCATACTATGTGTCAGACTGTGATGGACACTAGGGATGTAATAGTGAACAAGATAGAAGGAATTCCTCCTCTCTTGAAGGGTTTGGGAGGTGTTAGAAATGCCTAGCTGACTACTCAAGTTCAAAGCCTGCCTCCTCCACTTACTAGCTGTATAGCTTGAACAAGTTATTTAACTTCTTTAAGTCCGTTACCTCATCCGCAAGACAGATGTAATCAAAGAACCTATGTAGGCCGGGCGTGGTGGCTCACAACTGTAATCCTGGCACTCTGGGAGGCCGAGGTGGGACAATCCCTTGAGGTCAGGAATTCCAGACTAGCCTGAGCAAGAGCAAGACCCCATCATTACTAAAAATAGAAAAAATTAGCTGGGCAATGAGCAACAGAACGAGACTCTGTCTCAAAAAAAAACAAGAACCTTCCCCTCCAAAAAAAAAACAAACAAAAACAAGCTATGTCATTGAGATATGATATCGTGAAAATTAAATGAGATAATGTCTGTATAGTGCTAAGCATACTGTCTGCTGCATGGAAGGGTCTGAAGATGCTGGTGGAGCGTATAAATGATTCAAAAAGCAAGTGCAATACAGAACACTGAAAGGAGTACTATGGTACAAGAAAAACGGCACATATGAGGAGAGAGGCTAATGCAGACCCAGGGAGCTCACAGAAGGCTCAGGAAGTAAATCAAGTAAATTCTGGGTTGAACCGGATTTAGTGTTAAGCTCTGAGGATGAGAAAATAGCATTTACTGGCTAGGAGAGAGCATACCACATTTAATGACTAAAAGAAGTCAGGATGTGGCTGGAGTAAAGAGAGATTAAGGTGAGATTGGGAGGCAATGAGGAGCCAGATTATGAGGGTACTTGTAAGATTTTAAAAGTTTGGATTTTATTCTGATGGTACTGGGGAGCTGTTGAAGGATTTAAAGCCAAAGAGCGACATGACCTGATTTATATTTTAGAAAACATTCCTGCCTTAGTCTGTTTTGTGCCGCTATAACAGAATACCTGAGATCCGGTAATCTATAGTGAACAGAAATTTATTTCTCACAGTTCTAGAGGCCAACAGGTCCAAGATGGAGGGGCCAGCATCTGGTGAGGACCTTCTTGCTGCGTCATCCCATGGCAGGAGGCGGAAGGGCAGGAGAGGATAAGAGGGAGCAAGAGGGGGCTGAATTCACTTTTATAACAAAGTCACTCTGACAATAACAACACTAATCCATTCAGAAGGGCTCTACCCTCATGAGAGAAGCAGTGAGAAAGAGAGAGAGAGAGAGAGAAATGGGGAGGGGGGAAGAGAGAGGGAAAAGAGGGAGTGAGAGAAAGAGAATGAGAGAGAGAGACTGTAGGAGTTTAGAAGCTTCTAGAAGCCAAGCAAGGCCAGCTTGGAGTCCAAGAGTATTAAGCTCTCATCCTCAAGAGAGTATTTCTCATCCTCAAGAGAGTATTTCATTCTCCTCAGTCCCTAAAACCTGCAGCATAAATACCCTGGATTCATCTAGGACCACATTCGCCCTGGAACACCTAGTTCCTTTCCTACAAGCTTCTATCCTCCCACAAAAATCAACACGTCTCAGTTTACTTCCCGCAAGGTGCTGGAGTTACTAATACTAACAAGACATTTTCTGGGTTTAATCAGATTGTGGAACTCAATGTCTACGCTATACATTTTCTTCTTATAGCAACATCAGGGATATAATTTTGCTAAGCCTCCCTACCTTCTATTACAATACCTCCCAGTCCAAGCAGATCAGAGGAAGTTGGCCTTTCTTCCTGTTCCCCTCCACCTTCAAGCCCGGCCTGGGAAAATGACCCAGGTTTGGCTAATTAGGACACTTCCTCTTTCTAGTCACAGTGATTGATCAGAAATAGGCACATGATCAGTGCAGGACTAATGAGAGTCTTCCGTGGGACTTTTACTGGCATTCTTGGGAAAAATGCTGTCTTTCGATAGGATTACAATCTGTAAGGACGTCATCGTTCAAGGCCAGCAGACACCTCGAGTGAATGTGGAGCATACCCATTTGAGACGGGAATCACAGAGGACAGTAGACTAAGATATGGTGAGAGAACGAAACAAGGTCTTAATGATATTATCTGAATTCTTGGATACAGCTGTTCCTATAGCTAGAACCAGCCATTATACTTCCCAATCACATAGGTCAATAAATTCCCTCTTTGGCTTAAACCCTACTTTGGTAGAGTTTCTGTTATTTATTTCTGAAATAGTCTTGAGTAATACAAACAACATATAAAATCTAAAAGTGTACAGTTACCAACCTTGAGCCACTTCAACTCCAGCAACAGAACGAATATGGGGTGTGAAAATTGACACTAGCAGGTCCAATTGGTGCAAATTTTTCTCACGTGTCCATCTTCTGAAATTAGTTATTACTGGCAAGTTGTTAGGGAAGCTCAGCTTCAACAGTTATTTCTTTACCTCTGATGGATTTGAGGAGTCATGGGATTGAGATTTCAGGTTAGATCTGACTTAACTGCATTGCAAGGTATTGACCTAATGGAAAAAATATTTTGTTATTTTAAGCTCCCTATCCTTTATTTAACACTCCCCTGAGTCAAATATATTTTCCATTTGGGTGACTTAAAGGAAGAAGGCAGAGATAGTTTCAGATGTCATTTCAGGGAATAATTTTACTTCTTAATCAATCATATCTCTTTCCAAGTCTGCTAGTACTGATTTTTCTATCTCCTATTTCTACTCTTGGGAAAACCTTATGATAAGTAGTGAGATCTTCAGTCTCAAGGAAAAAATTGAAAATATGAATATAATTATTTGTAAAGCCTCCCCCCTGAATATCTGAAAAAAGCCATGATGAATAAATTGGCAAATATCTGAGTTAGCTGAAGAAATTTGCTATTTTTAACAGTATGCAGTGCTGTTTATGAAGACCTGTGTACTTTCTTCCTTATACCATGGAGCCAGTGGTATTGCTATATTGATAATTGATAACCAGGTTTTAAAATCTGGGGACATAAGGCAGGCGCAGTGGTGCACACCTGTATTTCCAGCAATCCCAGAGGCTGATGCAGGAGGATCGCTTGAGCCCGGAGTTTGAGATCAGCCTGGGCAACATAGTGAGACTGGCTCCCAACCCTCACACATCCAAATTTGGGAACATAATTCATTTGTCAAATACAATTTGAATAATTAGAGAAATTATAAGCCTGAGTTAAATTTAGAGCCACATGAAGGAGGATTTTGATCTAGGGACATTTTTTATTCCATGTATGTAAAAATGTTTGCTTGCGGGGAAGAGGGAGGAATGTCAATCATTAGCTCTATCCTGAAGATTTCCACCGTGAACAGAAGTGAAGAAAGCAAAGGAGACAGAACCATACAATTGTAGAAAACTTTCTTCCCTAAGAGTCATGGTTTCCCCAGAATAATATTTTTACCAGGAAAACATAAAATAAATATTTGATATCTGACTTGATTCCAGGAACTGAAGGACTCGATTACAGGAATATAGGTGTGTGCCTTTTTGATCTTCCTATGAAGGACGATCCTTGCTATTACTTTGGAAGCCAGCTGCAGAAATGTAAAATGGTTTTATCCCAATTTGCGATGAAGAAGGATGATTAATCTTGACTAGGTAAATAAGAAGATAAGTGAGCATACACACTCACGAGCATACATACCCACTCTGTTAAACTTTATACGTGCACATTTCGGATCAGACCCAATAGACACTTAAGTCTGCCCCTTCAGAACAGGTATTTAGAAGGGAAAGTTCTGGTTTGGTTTGCCTGCCTTGAGCTATTAGGAAACTGGACCGGTTCCCAAAGACTGCAAGGTTTAGGCAGTGGGAGAATGACTCTGCTTCCTTCTTTTCAGCCTAAAGCAATTTCTAGCTGTCGGAAAGTTGAAATATTGGACAAAATTATATTACCTAAGTTAAAATAAGCACCCCTGAAAATAGATCACTGTATATATTAAGCTACATTTATTGTGTGAGAGTTGATATTCCCATTTCCATCTCTTATAAACTGGTCTTGGAATCTTCACCGAAAATAAATTCATCGTTAATATGTTTTTGGCTATTTGTTTTCATTGGTTGATATGTAGACTACTGGCATATTCCCAAAGCCATTACTTTCTAAGATTGCTACTTCCAGAAACATCCTCAACCAACCCATCAATAGAAACAACTAAACGCTTAAAAACAATAGTTGTTTGTATCTAGCAACTATGGAGTTTGACAATACGCTTTAAAAAAAAAAGTCCTTTACTTACACATGATTGTATTTGATTCACATAGCAACCCTGTAAAATACACAGGGCATATATTATAGTATTCACCATTTTACGGATAATAGGTATAGCTAATATTTTTTGAGTGTGTATTATCTGCCAGGCTCTAGGCAATTTGACAAAATATTACATGTGTCTTAAGAACCTAGAGATAGGCACAGTCCAGTTGGCAAAATAAAAGCTTAGCAATAAATGACACGGCCAAAGCCACACAATTAGCAAGTGGCAGAGCCAGGACTTGCTCTCCATGTTTTCATATTCTAATTTCAGAGCCCTCTTTGGGCATACATGGATTAGAGACAGGCATAAACAAAATTACAAGAGACTATTAGGATCACAACCAATTAATTTTAATATATAGAATTTAAACTATTACTTCAGATATAACCTGTAGGGTTGAAAACATATTTATTACATTGTATTATAAATCCACATCTCACTGTTACTCTCTGGACACTGGACTGGTAAAAAGATTTTTGTACTTAATTCATCAATATTTATTAAGCACTATTCTGGATAAAAATTTGAGTTGAGTATTTTTTCTTTCTTTTTTATTAAAATTAATTTGTAGAGGGGGACCGGGCATGGTGGCTCACACCTGTAATCCTAGCACTCTGGGAAGCAGAGGCAGGAGGATCACTTGAGGTCAGGAGTTCAAGACTAGCCTGAGCAACAGGGAGACTCTGTCTCTACTAAAAAATAGAAAAATTAGTTGGGCACGTGGCATGGGCTGGTAATCTCAGCTACTTGAGAGGCTGAGGCACAAGGATTGCTTGAGCCCAGGAATTTGAGGTTGCTGTGAGCTATGATGACATCTCTGCACTCCACCCTGGGTGGCAGAGTGTGACTCTGTCTCAAAAAAAAAAAAAAAATTAACTTATCGATTTGAGTAAGTATCCAGTCATTCCAGCAAGCTACACCGAATATTGTTGTTCACTCTTCTGTTTTTCCTGAATAAAAAAGAAGAGAAAACTTGAAAAGCTGGTGACCTAGTCCTTTCAGGCTGCTATAACAAAATACCACAAACTGAGAGGCTTATGAACAACAGAAATTTATTTCTCACTGGAGGCTGAGAAGTCCAAGATCAAGGCTCCAGCAGATTTGGTGTCTGGTGAGGGCCTGGTTCCTGGTTCATTGATGGCTTTCTTCTTGCTGTGTCTTCACCTGGTAGAAGAAGCAAACAAGCTCTCTTAGGCCTTTTTAAATCCTATTTATGAGGGATTCACCCTCATGACCTAATCACCTCCCAAAGGCCCTACCTGTTAATACCAACACATTGGGGATTAGGTTTCAACATATAAATTTTAGGGGGAGACACAAACATTCAGACAATAGTACCTGGCAAGGCAATTCTCAGAACGTCCTTAAGCTCTGCTAAGAAGTCCTATTCTCTCACTTATAAACTAGCTATCATTTATTGATCATCTACTACATGCTAGGTGTTCTACATACATCACTTCTAATCTTCACATTTCTGTGGCTTGGTGGGTATTGTTATCCTCATTTTACAAATGTGGTATGGCACAGCAGTGAGACAAGATGAGAAAGTAGCTCTTGATCAAGAGTAGGGCCTTTGATCAAAACTATGAGAGCTTGAATCTGGCTCCATACATACTAGTTGTCTGAAGTCACTCCAGTTACTTAATTTCTCTGTGCCTTTGTGTGCTTATCTCGAAAATGGAATACAATCATACAAACTCATGGAGGTATTATGAGTGTTAAATGAGCTAACATCTATAAACGGCTTATAGTGCTTGGGCTTCTAGCAATACCCAATGAATGTTAGTATCATTATTAATTCGGTGTGGCCCAGGGCTGAATGTGAGGGCCTCTTTTTTTTCCCTGTATATCTGTTTCTCCCTAGGTGACCTCATTCAATCCCATGACTTTAAATATAAACTACACCAATGCCTCCAAAATTTATATCTCCTGCCAAAGTGATACTTTTCAAATGTCAGTGAGCTCACGTCACTTCTCCACTTAACACCCTCCAATGGCTTCCTATCTCTCTCAGTA
Organism: Avahi laniger; assembly: GCA_963575035.1. Taxonomy (NCBI): domain Eukaryota; kingdom Metazoa; phylum Chordata; class Mammalia; order Primates; family Indriidae; genus Avahi; species Avahi laniger. The sequence goes on along the minus strand of CAUYSK010028133.1, from coordinate 14,275 downwards.
AAAAAGCCAGATCCCTAACCAGGGGCCATGAGGCCCTGTATGACCTGTCCTGCTTTTCTGATCTATCTCCCAACACTTTCCACATTCTTTCTTTTCTCTAGTCAGGCTGATGTGCTTGTTGAACACTCCTAAGCACTCTTGCTTCTCACATCCTTTGCATTGGCTGTTCTGCCCGGTATGTTCTTCCCTAGATATTCAGATGACACATTCCTTCAGGTCCCTGCTCAAATACTATCTTATCAGAGAGGCCATTCCTGATCACCTTAAATAAAAGAAGATTTTCTTTCCTTCTCTTACTACCCTGTTTCTTGCCATTTTCCTCTATGGTACCTACGACTGTTATGTTTATTCATTTGTTTATGGTCTGTTGTTTTCCTCTGGAATGTGAGCTGCATTAAAGCAGAAACTTTGTTTTGTTCACAGCCCCTAAATCCGTGCTGGTGCATGGCAGACACTCAATAAATATTTATTGCTCATCTATAATTATGTCAATCGCCCAGCTAGTGAGTGTCGGAGTTTCAGACTCAAGTCAGCCTGCCTTTGAAAGCTTTTGCACTTTCTACTCCACTAATCTGTGTCTCATGTCAGGGAAGATACAAACCCCGTTATGAATATACATCAGTTCTTAGCACTTTTCTATTTAAACTAGAAATTTTATGTCTATTAGGGTTGATTTGCTATTCAGTCACATTTAGCAAATATTTACAGGACACCTACTACTTTCTCTTGGATAAGAAGCAATGACATCCCCACAAAAAAATAATGACCAACTCACTACTAGGGAGTAGAAATTTATCCAAGAAACTTGAAGCCCAGAAAAGGTAAATATTTGTGCTTGTGAATCTCTAAGTTAAGAATTATTGGTTCTTCCATCAATACATGAGTGGATTAATAAAATGTGGTATATGTATACCATGGAGTACTACTCATAAAAAAATGGTGAACTACCTATTATATTATCCTGGATAGAGCTGGAGCCCATGCTTCTGAGTGAAGCATCGCAAGAATGGAAAAACAAACACCACATGTACTCACCATTAAATTGGTATCATCAATCAACACTAATGTGCACATATGGAAGTAACATTCACAGGGAGTCAGGCAGGTGGAAGGGTGGAGGCGGGGATGGGTAAATTCACACCTAATGGATGTGGTGCAGTGCACACCGCCTGGGGGATGGGCACGCTTGTACCTCTGACTTGGGCGGTGCAAAGGGAATTTATGTAACCAAAGCCTTTGTACTCCTGCACTACTCTGAAATAAAAAAAAAATTATTGGTTTTATGTATAAGAATAGAACATTTAATCATCTCTCAAATTTTTTCTTTGCCTGTATTTCTCAATTCTAGTTCACTCATTGCCTAAGCTAAATTTCTGGACATTTTCCTAGATTTCTCTCTTTTCCTAATCCTCTATATCCAATCCATCCACAAGGACTGTAAACTACAAAACCTACAAAACTTATCCTGAGTTCATCTATTTCTCAGCACTGCCACTTCTATTAACTCCAGTCCCAGGAAAACTCTACCAGAAGAATTTCCTAAATATTTTCCTTATCTTCCCATTTGCACCTTTTTCCCCACACAGTAGGCAGCGATCTTATAAAAATGTAAATTACATATTACTCCCCTACTTAAAAGCTTCAGTGGTTTCCTTTTGTTATTCCACTATAGATTATTCCACTTAGAAAAACATCCAACTCATTGCCTTAGTCTACAAGCCCTATTTAATTGCCCTGATCACTACCAGCCCAATCTTCTCTCCTTCAATTTTTCCCCTTGCCCGTGCATTTTAGCCACACGGGCTTTCTTTCATTTCTATGAGCACAGGGAGCCTTTTCCTGTCCCTGAATATTTGGACTAGCCCCTCCTTCCTGTCATTTAGGTCTCACCTTAAATGTCACTTCCCCAGAAAGGCCTTCTTGGACTACAGGATTGGTCCCCTCATCTCCACTCACTCTCCGTTCTGTCCGAGAAGGAAATGCATTAGCTTATGTGCATGGCACAATTGCCATCTAGTATTTTCTTTCTCTATTTTTTGTCTGTCTCCCTTCAGTAGAATGAAAACAGAGACTTTATCAGCATGGCTCATTGCAGCACCTAACACATAGTGAGCATTCAAGAAACACTTGTTACCCCCATAATATGCTGAAATAAAATAAATAAATAAATAAAAAAGAAAAAAAGAAAACAAAAAGAAACACCTCTTTAGTGGTAAATCTTTGTCTCAACTTTGGTGGCTTATGTAAGATCACAATAGTTTTCTAATACAGCGTTAGTAACTCTGCCTCTGCCATGTTCTCTGAAACTGGTAACATTGCTTCACCCGCAAAAAAGACCAGCAGAGCGCAGGAAAGGTTCAAGTGCCCCCAATCTCTTGGCAGCCACTAGGTCAAGATTTGGACTTCGCTCAATAGTTTGGAATCATCAGATAAGGGGAAAAGGTAAGGGCAAATTTTACTGAAATTTAAAGTCATTTTTCATTTAAAATTTTGAGGAAGAGAGAAAAAAATTCTTAAGATCAAACATTTTTGCAGTTGAAGATGTTAGAGAAAGTAGATGGGGACAGAAAAATGTTAGGGAGGAAAACTAAATCAGGAGGCAAGAGACAGAAAGAGCTCACGTCGTGCTGTAAGTATTCACGGTTCTGGGCTTGGGTGCTACTTCTTGCCTTTTAGATAAATTTCAGGGAAGAGAGAACGATGGAGTGAAGTGGGCTGGGGACCAGAGCAAGAATGGGGTGGGGCACCAGGACGAGAGACGCGAAAGAAGCTAGGAAGGAGAGACAGGGACCGAGGCGAGAAGAGAGCAGAGCAGCACAAAAGCAGCCTCGGATCTCGCCGGCGCCGCAAGCGTTAAGGGGAGGCGGGGAGTGACGCGGTTTGCGTCTGGAGCGGCTCCTCGGAGTCCACGGCATCCACAGCCGGAGCCTCGCCTTCCTTTCTCCCTCTGCAGACACATCGAGACACAAAAAGAGAGGCAGCCCCTAGGCCCGCGCCAGGGACCCACCGGCACCATGACCGAGACCACCAAGACCCACGTCATCTTGCTGGCCTGCGGCAGCTTCAACCCCATCACCAAAGGGCACATTCAGATGTTCGGTGAGTCCGCCCGCCCACCCCCGCGGCTGCTTCCGCTCCGCGCCGTCCTCGGCACCGGCGTTTTCCCGGCGCTGGAGCGGGAAGGCGTGCGCCCCTTCGCGGGGCTGCGCCGGCTCATCGCGCTCTTCCCGACTCGGGGGAGGGGACGCAGGCTGCGTTTTCCGGGCGTCGCTCGCTCGGGCCGGACCCGGCTCGCAGAGGCGGCCGGCGGCCGGGGGGTGGAGGAGGGAAAGGGGGCTGGAGGTGAGTGTCATTTTGGGGAGGGCAGGGGTTCGGGGTTCGAGAACTGGAGTGCGGCGGTGCGGTGGTCCGGCTGCTTGGCCGGCGAGGACCGGGATGGGGGCAGAGGTTGGGGCGCGGAGAAGGGAGGAGGCGGCTGGAGATAACGTGCTGCTTGTTTAGCATGGGCTGGAAGCTCGAAGGAGTTAAATGATGTGTGTGCCTCGGGGACACTCGCTGGCACGCAACACACCGGTGACAGGGCTGAGGCTTCAAGGAGATCGATTCGGGGTTTTGCTGATGGTTCGGGGCGGCCCAGGGGCGACTGTTGGGGACCGTGGACCGTGGATTGCCCTCGCGAGGTGGATACTGAGTGCATGCGGAGGGGGCCCTGGTCCGCCCAGGCTTGGCCGCCGGGACTCGCCGCCCAGGCAGGGGAGGGGGCGGGGCGGCTGCTGCGGGAGGCCCTTCGCGAGCCGGTGTGGACGGATTGGGGCCCGAGTCGGCTGGGGCTCCGCCGGGGCGGCGATGGCACCGGGAAGGCTTGCGGCGTGCGAGTGCGTGTATGAATGTGTGAGTGCGTGCGCGCGTTGGGGGAGGGGAGCGCATCATCGAGCGTTTGTTTCTTAGAAGCTTTGGGGCGTGGAGCGAGAGGGAGCTGGTGGGGGCTCCTGGCTGCTGGTTCGGGGTCCAGCGGGGGCAGGGGAAAGGCGATCGGTCAATGCCTATTGGAGATTTCGCGCCACGGGTGGGGAAACCACGCGGTTTCGCAGCTGCTCGGGTAGGACCCAAAGGCTCGGGGGCGTGCGCGCTTAGACGCTTGGAGAGGGACGCGGAGGTCACTTTAGAAGCAGGAATCGGGGAGAAGTTAGAAGTTGGAGGTGCTCTTTCCTGGGACTGAGGGAACCAAGGAATAGGGGAGCGCGAGGGCTGGGGATGGACGAGAGATCGGCGGGAGGCCCTGGCCTGGCCGGCCGGCAGGCGCTCTCCAGAGGCGGCGGTGCTGAAACGCAGGGCGCGCGGGGCCGGCTGCGGACACACGTGTTCTCCCCGGGCCCGAGGCTCGCGTGAGCCCTCCCAGGGCTGTTTAATGAAAGTCCTCGCACATCGGTAAGGACCAGGCGAGGTAGCCTAGGCTAAAAATATTCATCTTTAAACCTAAAACGTGCTCCGAACTGGGCCCCCTTGTTATTATAAAAACCTCATGAAAAGAATATAGAACCACTTCGAGCAGAGGGCAAATCAGGTAGGCACATTTACACGATCGAAGGAGGGAAACGGGGAGAGAGCCATCCCTTCCTGGCCATTCCTGCAGCTTTTAAAAGTGTTTTATTAAGAACTCATGCCGATTTGCCGAGTAAATAAAGACTTTTGCTAAAGCATCAGGGTAGACCAGAGCATCCGTCCTCTAAGGGAATATGAGTGCCTTAGGAACACTCTACTTTCACTTTCTTTTCATTCTGGTGTCTTCACCCCTTTCCTGGTTTTCCTCCGTGTGCGTATTTCCTCGAGCCATTTGACGTGGATGTGCTTTATTCCTCTCCCTTGACCAGGCAGGGATGGGCTTTCCTTTGGACCTCCTTGGCTCTGGCAATCTTCAGTGACCCAGCAAGTACTCCTTCTTTCTTCCGGAGCTACGGATGTAGTTTCCCCACTTGTTTTAGATTACAGATCTGATTGAGAACCAAGGATTCTGTCTTGCAGCAGCAGATACTTTGGTGACAGTGATAAAGGCTTCTGTTAGGTGGATGCTGACCTGCCAGTTCTTCATGAGCTCTGAGAATAGAATATGTGCAAATTGGCAGCAGAAGGCTTTAAGACATAGAGTAGGTGAAAGGAGACTTTGGACAGTAATGATTATTTACTGGGTATTAGAACTGAGGACTAAGGGAGAATATCTGTCAACAAAGCCCTTTGAGTGTCCATTAGTTAAGTATCGTCCGCAGAGCAACACGGAAAGAGGATGTGATGTGCTCATTATGGCTTTAGGGAGCTTCTTCCCTAACGAAGAATTGAGCACATAAACACAAGAAAACGAAGCAAGACTAAGAACACAAAATATATATTAAACTATTTTTTTAATAGAATCTCTTATTGAGCTCTTCCTAAATCTTTTGAGCGCTTGATAAATTTTGTGATTTATTTTTGTAGAGCAGTTTCTGGTTAACATAACCGTTTCATATATGTTATGTCACTTATTCCTATTAACAACCATATAAGAAATATGTCATTATCTCCATTTTAGAAGTGAGAAATTGACAAAGGCTAAGTGACTTTTTTATGGGCCCACAAAGAGAGTGGGTGGCAGAGATGAGACTTGAGCCCCACATTCCTGATTCCTCTTGCAGAGGCCTTTGTACTGCACTGAAGGTGGGAGGAAGTGCTCACTGATCTCCTGACTGCATAATTCCATGAACACTATTTCCTTCAAACGTATACTAACAGATTAGAATTAAATTGGCCATCAACTAAATGAGATTACTCAATATGCTCTTCCTTAATATCTTTTCCTCATCTCTAGAGAAACTAGTTATCCATGAATGATTTCCGCTTTTTAAATGGCTTTTAAAAATTTCTCCCCAACAACACAGAAATAATTAATGTAATTAAATTATCAAACTTTCTTTAAGGTGCCCAAAATTTGTAATAAAATTTTAAAAAAAGACACAAACAGGACTTTGAAATTAGATACTTTTAACAGAGCTCCTATATTTTGAAATGCAATTGCTTACCAAAAGAAGAGAAAGACTATGAACAAAAAGAGAAATGGCATTGAGAACTACAGACTCACTCTTTATCTTTGGAAAGTAACACTTGTATAATTCTTAGTATTTGTAAAATTTTTTAGAATGAGATTTTCTTTTACTCTGAAAGGGAAGTTGATATTATTGCTCCTATTTGTGACTATAAAAACATATAGAAAAAATGATATTTGTAATAGAGATAGTTGACAGGGGTGCTTTTGGGGATGAATAAAAGTTTTGGCAAAGGAAACCCATAAACTAATGGTATCATATTTCATGGGTCCACATAATTACATAAGAAAATGTGAAGCTAGAAGTTGTTTTTTTAAACACAAGTTCTTAGTTTTTAAGTACATAGAGATTATACTTTAGTATAACTTTCTTTACAGTTATATTGCTATATTTGTCAACAAATCTACCACTAGGAAGCCAGAAAACAAATTTAAATAGAAAAGTAAGAAAGGACTAATAGATTGGTTTGACCATAAAAAATAGAGGAAGTTGGGGGATTTCATCACAGCAGAAACATATCCTGTTTTTGATGATTGCAAAATAACTGAATTTTTTAGTTTTTCTATTTCAAAATATTTTTGCTTTGAACAATTGGATCTTTTCTGTTCCTCTTAAAGGATAATGAAGAGGGTTCTCTACTTGTTGTGGAATTGGAAATGCAGCTCCTATTGCTATAGCTAGAAATCCTAAGAAAAATTAATTTGAGTTGCTCCTAATATAGAGGAAACTACCAGAAATCAAGAAACTGTTTAACATGCTTGAAACGCTTATATAAAAAGGCTAGTGAGTACAGCACGGTACTTTATACTTTTGTACCACTATCTCATTTGATCCTACCCTGCGAGGTAAACTGGATAATATTATCTTTTTCCTTTTACAAATGGCAAAGCAGAGGTACATGTGTAAGTCATTAAGTCAAGAACATAAGAAAAAAATCAGTATAGAGCCAGTTTATAGACATGCAGACTTTCTCTCTCAGTCATGATGCTTCTTCTTTATTCCCTTGTAATTGCAATAGAACCCATGAAAGAAGGAGCCATCTGAATGTAGCTGTCAACAAAGAATAATGAGAACGTTACAACTTTTTTCCCTTGGCCACACAGGTCACCAACAAAATATGTTCAACAAAGACATCTGTGCCCAACATCATATGCTCATAACAAGAAGAGACTATCTCTTTTCTCAGTATTTTATATTTTCCATTTAACTGTGCCATCAGAGTATTCCTTCCACAACTCCCCCAACCTCCTCTCTTCTCCCCACTCTTCTGTTACCACAGTGAACACCTGTTCATTCTTCAGATTTTACCTTCAGCAGTACTTTCTCAGGGAACCTCCACTGGCCCCTAAATTAAGTCTGGCTACCCAGACGTTTGCTCCCGCATCGCCTTAGGCTTTCCATGCCGTAACTCTCATCTCATATGTTTCATGACTGTTTCCCATGCTAGACCTTAAGCTCCATGAGGACAGAAACAATGCCTGGTGTCATAACTGGTATATTTCTTAGTATGCAGCATGAGGTATGCTCTCCATGATAATTGTTGAATAAATTTAAAAAACGAATGTACAGAATCTTGTTCCAGACAGGGGAATCAGCCATGTACAGGGGCAGGGGTGATGAGACAGAGTCATGGTATCCTAGAACAAAGAAAAGTTCAGGGTGGCTCAAGGAGGAATGGAATGAGAGTAAGACGAGAGAGGTACGTGGATGTCTGATCAATTATGAAGGCTTGTAAATCATGAAGAATTTAGACTTTATTGCAATGACAATGAGAAGACATTGCATTGTTTTTTAAGTAAAAAGGTAACATAGCCATACTTTTTAAATTATGTATTTATTTATTTAGAGACAGGGTCTTGCTTTGTCATCCAGGCTGGACTACAGTGGTATAATCATAGCTCACTGAAACTTTGAATTCCTGGGCTCAGGTGATCCTCCTGCCTCAGCCTCCTGAGTAGCTGGAATACAAACACATGCCATTTTACCTGGCTGAGTTTTTGAACATTTTTTTGGGGTAGATACAAGGGTCTTGCCATGTTGTCCAGGCTGGTCTTGAAATTCTAGCCTCAAGCAGTCGTCCCACTTTGGCCTCCCAAAGTGCTGGGATTACAGGCATGAGTGACAGTGCCCAGCTTAAATTATGGTTTAACTGAATTTTGACCATAGATTTGTGAAGGGCAAGAATGTGGTGACCAGTTAGGCACAAATTTCAGCGATAGAGTTCAAGCCAGAGAAGATGGTCACCTGGCCCAGGTTGGTGGTATTTGAAATGGAGAGTGAATATATCTGAAGGTTATTTAGGAGGTAAAAGAGATCCTCATTTGGTGATTTGATGAATGCGTGATGGTGAAGCCGTCCGGGGTAATTCGTAGATTTCTGTCCAACGTGGATGAGTAGAGGACACTGGAGGAGAAGCAGGTTTGATGGGGAAAGATTTATATTTCTTACTCTAAAATTTTGGAAATATGTATTCTAACCAAGCACTGATATAAAAGAAAGAAATACCTGAATTCAAAGTCTCTCTGTAGCTTGGGACATCTGAGTCTTGTAATGAAAGCTTCCAGTAGGTTCCAGTTGAATTATTCAAATTTCTTTATGTAAGAAAGATATTAGGCTGGGCGTGGTGGCTCACGCCTGTAATCCTAGCACTCCGGGAGGCTGAGGCAGGAGGATCGCTTGAGGTCAGGAGTTCAAGACCAGCCTGAGTAAGAGCTAGACCCTGTCTCTACTAAAAATAGAAAAAATTATCTGGGCGTGGTGGCGAGTGCCTGCAGTCCCAGCTACTCAGGAGGCTGAGGCAGGAGGATCACTTGAGCCCAGGAATTTGACGTTGCTATGAGCTAGGCTGATGCCACGGCACTCTAGCCCAGGCAACAGAGCTGAGCCTCTGCCTAAAAAAAAAAAAAGAAAGAAAGAAAGAAAGAAAGATATTGAGATTTATTAATATTATGGAAATAAAAAGAAAAAAGAAAGATGTTCTGTTTTTTGTTTTGTGTGGTTTTTTTTTTTTTTTTTTTTTTTTTTTTTTACTATTGGAGAGAATCAAGATACTAAGTTTGACTCTTTTTAAATGTGAAATATGAGACAGTTCACAAAACCATTGCCAAACTTGTCCATCACTGTGATGATGATTGTAACATTAAACTCAAGCAGATGCTTGGGAATCCTGCCTAATGCCTTGGTAAGTTCAAGGTCCACTAATGGAAACTCATGGATCACTCACAGTAGTTCCACTGGCAGGAGCTATGTCTACTCATGACACAAGAAAAATGGGCTGAGAAAGAAAATTTAGAAATTTTTGTTCACACAAACAGGTGGTTCGATTTACTTTCTTCCGCTGCATTGACTGACCGAGCCTCATATGGGCCCAACTTAACTGTGCGAGGCAAATCTCCCATCTAGAATTCATCCCAAACCAAGGTATAATCCAAAGGAGCGTTGATGGTCTATGAGTTTTGCAATGAAGAAATATTTATTTTCAATTTCCCTTCTCTTTTTGTCTTACTTGATCCTATTCTGTATATCTAAGCCTTTTTGCTTAGAACTATCAGAATTAAGATAATTCAAAATATTTAATTCAAGCTATAATTCAAGATGATTTAATTTATTGCTTAGTAGGAACATACTTTGAATGTTACGAATCTCAGAGAAACATTTCTATACAAATTTCCAATTTTAGATGAAGTCAAATGAACAGCCTAAAGCGTGGAGGCAAACTAAGAAGCATAACCTGCCAACACTCAAGCTTGAACCTCTCTGTTTCCAAGATGTCCTCAGACACAGCGGAAAACACAAAAGTAGATGGATTACGTGTTAGTTTTCTATTGCTAGGCAATAGTTGTGAAAGTTGTCTATGTATGGCTGGAAAAGAGAATGAAAACCATTTTGAAAGTGTTTCTTAAAAAGATCTAAGTCTCAGTTTTACAATATCATTGTCCTCTCAGCCACCAATACAGTTTCTGTATGTGGTGGTTGCTTAATTAATAATTAATGATGCTGTGGATTATGCTTTCTCGTACAGTTCTTGTTCAATCTTAGAGTTTTCAGATTATCCTGAATTGCTCAAAAAGCTCCTAACTTTAGGAAAAAACGCATTAAATATTTTTTTCAGTATCTTTTTTTTTTTTTTAACAATACTCAACACAACATTTTGGTTAAACAAAGACATTTAAAATAATTTTATAAGATTTGATGTCATAAACTAGGACTTAGGATATAGAAATTGATTTTATAGAGAGTTACATAACTCTATGGATATGTTCCATATCTCAATATATGTAAATGCAGCATCACTTTACGAGGAAGAAAGTTTTCCATTGCTAGAGATCTTCCAATTATAAGCATTCAGTTGCATGGAACGCATTTGCTTTTTTTGGATACAGTTTGGCAGCCAGCCTCAGAAGTCTTTCAGCTTAAAAAGATGTTTGAACAGTTTCCATGGTGTGACCAAGGCCATCCTCCTGAAATTGGTTCCCTCCTCCGTTTATATCTTGCAATATCTTCATGATTTACGAACTCTACAGCAAAGGCAAATGTTATAACCACTACCAGCATCATCATCTTCTCCATTATCATTCTAATAATGGAACGATCTTCTTTGAACTTCTTTAAATCCTATGACCGTTAAACTGTTTTCCATTATATTTACTGTGTAATTCTTTTTAGTCTTGGATGAGTGAGCCAGCCAGAAAAATTCTTATAATTCTGGGGAAAAGGGATTAAGACGTCAGGGTAGCAAGGGAGCAAGTCTCTGAAGCTAAGCCCTTGGAAGTGATGGCAGCTGAACTGTGTTCTTTTCCTGCTCTTTCTCCTGCTTGTTGTCTCCACATGATTCGCCGTGCTGTGACATGCTGACTTCATTTAATATTTATCAGATGTTAGGAGGGTGAGTAAAATATAGCCCCTAGATAAGACTAAATGCCTAGAGTTTTTCTCTTGTTCCAGTTACTTAGGCCAAAAATCCTGGACTAATTCTTAATTCTTCTGCCTTTTGCACCCCCCATCTATGTCAGCAAATGTTTTGGAATCTATCTTCAAAATATAACTTAGACAAACCATCTGTCTCCATTTCCAACCCTGGTACAAGCCACTCTTATCTTTCATTTGAATTATTGCAGTAGCCTTTTACTGGTCTTCCTGCTTCTACTCTTGGCCGCATCACTCAATTCTTAACAAATAACCAGAGTGCTCCTTCCAAAATTTAAGCCAAATCTAAGTCAGATCATACTGCTGCTTTGCTCAGCATCCTCCAGTGGCTCCCTGTCTGGCTCAGAGTCAAAGTCAAAGTCATCGTAATGGCCCCCAGGCCTCCATGATGGGCCACCTTCCCCCAGCTGCCTCCCTAACACACCTTTCTGCTTTGTTCTTAGCCAGCCGCACTGACCTTGCCTTAGAGTCTTTGTACTGAGTGTTCCTCTGCCTGGAACGTCCTCTCCCATGTATGCCCATGTCTAATCCACTCTCCTTCTTGAAGTCTCTGCTCAAATGTAATCTTCTCCTTGTCCACTTGGATACTACCTTGATCACACAGTTTAAAATCCTGCCTCACACACTCCCAGTTCCCCTTATCCTGCTCTATTTATATCTTTTTCCTTTAGCTCCCATCACCTTTTAACAAAGCATGTTATTTCCGTATTTGTTATGCTTATTACTTAACACTTGTCTCCCCAGCTAGAATGTGAGCTCTTCAAGGATAAGGATCTTTGTTTACTTTGCTTGTTAATGTATCTCAGGCTCCTAGGACAGTGCCTGGGACATATTTGTGCTCAGTAAATGTTTGTTGAATGAGTGACTGAGTGAAATGTTAGAATAACCTCCCATTCTTACCTTAAGTCTATAGTAGACTTGTGGGCAGGAAGGGTAGAGTCAGGAGGTCTCCATGGTGGTTGATTTGTTTGACAAATGCTTATTGAGTTATGAATGAATGTGCTTCAGGCACCATGCTACGCCTAGGGATATGAAAATTGATGACACTCCTTCCTATGCTTTGGGAAGACCATTTTCTAGATTATCTCTAGAGGAGAGAAACAAACAAATTTAGCAATGCTATGGAAGAGGTGAGAATGAGGTGAAGTGGGAGCATGGAGGAAGAAGTTATCACTCTGGACATGGTAGGAAGGCCGTCAAGGCAGGTATTAGTGAGAATTTGAGCTTGAAAGTCAAAGCTGCGCAGTGGACAAGATAGAGAATGGCATTATGTGCAGAGAACAGGATATGCTTGGTGGCCCCAATAGCACGACATGTTAAGGAATCTCCAGGGAGCTTACTATATGGTTGGAGGGTAGGTGGGCACAGGGAAGGGCAGGAGATGGAAGAGCCAGAAACAGGTTGGGGGCACAGTGCCAAGTGGTTCAGACCTTACCCAGCACTTTTAGTGAGCCTTGAAGGGTGATGGGCAGAGGGGTACGTGGCCAATGCTGGGCTTGCCCCGCAAATGTCAGGGTTCCCTCTATTAGCAGTTCATTAGGGATCTACCAGCATGTTTTTGCCTCAACATTTTAAAGTTATTATTTCTGCATTACTCTTTGAAATGAGGAGAGTTTTTTCTTTTTCTTTTCATGATTTCATTTTTATTTTTTGAAATGGAACCATGGTACAAGCCACATCTGTTGATGGAATAAATATTACATAAGTGAACAATTATACTGCTGTACAACCCACCAAAATAACAACAACAAACAAACAAGCAAATCACTCCCTGATGAGAAGTTGTTCTTGCCTAGGTTCTAAATTTATCTCTTATTGTGCTTTAATGAGATGCCCCTGTTTTTCAGGTATTCTCAGATTTGGTGAACTCGATTCACCCTAGTTTTATCTTCTATGATTTTTTGGAATTTGGATATGTGCCTGCCCTCTTTTCCACAGGCTTAATTGTCTGAAAAGTAAGTTCTATGGAAGCTTTCGCACTTGTTTTTAGCTCTAATCCTGGAGGTTTTGGGCAAGTATATTTCCATTCTTGCCATAAAAATCTGGTTTTCTATGACTTTTAAAATTATTATTACATCATTTTAAAGACTCAAATAAGTGACATTGCAGTGAGGGGTTGGGTTTTCTGATGCTTTATTGTTCAACAATTTTCCAACCCTGTATCTGGGTACCCACGGAGAGGTGGAATATTCATTCCATGGAACACTGAGATTAGAGCACACCGATGACTATTCATATGTCTTTTGAAATATTTATGTGCTGATAAATATTTAGCAGTACGTGGATTATCACAAGAACCACAAAATCTTTAAAATGAGGCATTTAAAAAAATTTAGAGACTGCGACTCGTTATAAATTAAAATCAAGAAAGACAATAAAATACTGTCCATGTAAATTCAAGCCATACTTGCTTCATTTACCATGAACCAATCTTGCTAAGCATCATTTAAAAATTATTTACTTGTTATGCCCCAGGGAATCAATGTTGATAGATAATATACGTTGCCCTGCTGTGAACAATGTTGACAAAGTGTGGATAAATGTCCCAGTTTTTCCTATCACTTCATTTTTTTCTCTTTATATGGAAACTAATAAATCGAAGGGCTATTGACTGGGGAAATACACTTAGTCTCTTGGAGCCTTACTTTTCCCATCTGTAATAAAGGGTGATTGATACAACTCTGAGGTCAGCAGACTATGGCCTGCTGCCTGTTTTTGTAAGGCCCGAAAGCTAAAGATCACTTCTACATTTTTAAATGGTTGAAAAATGTAAAAGAAGGATAATATTGAGACCCACAAAAATTTTAGTATTCATAAATAAAGTTTTATTGGCTCATAGCCACACTCATTCACACATGTATTATCTACGGATGGTTTTGCACTAAAACAGCAGAGTTGAGTAATTGCGACAGAAACTTTATGACTACAAAATCTAAAATATTTACTCTCTGGATATTTACAGAAAAAGTTTGCCGACCCCTGATATAACCTACCTCTGGGTGTTGGAGTGAGAGTAAGTCTAAAGAGTTCTTAAAATAGCAAGTCCACGGAAGTCCATTACCCAGGGGAAGTGTTTAATGAACAATTTTCAGTCTAAACCGAATCTCTAAAAAGACTCATTTAAGGAGCAAATGTAGTTTCAGTTTCATAATTGCGATTTTTCTGGCTGATGGAGTAAATGACCATGTTCACGGGGGGGGGGGGGGGGGGGGGGCGGATTTTAGGGTCTGTGGGTTATATTCGACACCCATTGGCCACGAAGGGAAATTGTGGCC
>CAUYSK010028128.1:0-17830 GCA_963575035.1 Avahi laniger | reverse complement strand
TTTTAGTTGTCAGATTAATTTCTTTCTATTTTTTAGTAGAGACGAGGTCTCGCTCTTGCTCAGGCTGGTTTCGAACTCCTGAGCTCAAACGATCCGCCTGCCTCGGCCTCCCAGAGAGCTAGGATTACAGGCGTGAGCCACCGCTCCCGGCCATGCCTGGCTTTTTTTAACTTAACTTTTTTTCTTAAAAACGAAGACACAAACACACATTAGCCTAGGCCTACAGGCTCAGGATTATCAATATCACTGTCTTCTACCTCCACACCTTGTCTTGCTGGAAAGTCTTTGGGGAAAATAACATGCATGGAGCTGTCATCTCTTCTGACAATGCCTTCTTGGAGGACCTGCCCAAGGCTGTTTTACAGTTAACTTTTGTAGTAAGTAGAAGTCCACTGTAAAGTAACCATAAAAAATATAGTATATACATAAGCCAGTAACAGTCTTTTATCAAGTATTATGTACTGCACATAAGTGTATGTGCTATACTTTTGGCAGTGCGATAGGTTTGTTTACACCAGCATCACCACAAACACGAGTAATGCATTGTGTTAAGCTACATCACTAGGTGATAGGAATTTTCCAGCTGCACTACAATCTTACGGGACCGTCGTATATGCAGCCTATCATTGACCAAAACGTTGTTATGCCATGTGTGACTATGTGTGCACATGTATGTACACCCAGAACAGGGCCTGGCACATAGGAAAGACTTGGGCAGTGTTAGTGACTTATTTATGTAAATTATTATTTAAGAATATGCCAGATTCTGGGCCATATCAGAGGCATCTGTCATAGTACACTGGTACATATGGGACTGAAAATGAGTCTTACCTCACGGAGGCCAAAATAGTTAGGATACTAAAGCTATTTCCACTTAAATGATTAAATGTGGCTAACTTCCCATGTGATATTTTGGCTTTGATTTGGCTTCCGGCTCATTTAGAAGCTCATGAAGATCTATAGCTTATGAATACAATTTTAGAAGACATCCATTGAAAACTGAAAATGGTGGAGTTTTTTAGTTTTGTTTTGTTTTTGGAGACAGGGTCTCACTTGTTGCCCAGGCTACAGTGCTGTTGTATTATAGCTCACCACAACCTCAAACTCCTGGCCTCAAGCAATCCTCCCAGCTTGGCTTCCCAAAGTACTGAGATTACAGGTATGAGCCACCATGCCCAGCCAAAATGGTGTTATTTAATATGAATAATATCCATTAATATTTATCAGCTGGTCCTCCAATGGTTTCAAATGTGTTAATAAAACAAAAGCCAAGTTTAAATGTCAGGGACATGATTTTATAAGGGTTCTAGAGTATCATATTATTCAGGGAAGATTTGAAAGGACAGGAGCCATGGCAATTACAGAGGACCCAACAGGGGCGTTTGGGCCTCTCTTCTCAAGAGCACCATGGTTAGGGAGACAAAGGTCCAAGGGCTACACCTCTGTTGCAAATCCTTGCAAGAGTTTGGTGTCCCTATGGCCAAGGTTGGTAGGGTTCGTTAGGATCACTGAGACAGGCACAATCCCCAAGAGCAATCTTCAACTGAAGTCATTAATCCTACCATCACCATAAAAACAAAAGCAGTATCTACAGTGCCCAAGATTTAGTGTGAAAAGCATACACTTGGCAGAGCCAACTGGTATCACCCTTTGGGAAAAGGCATACAGTTACAAGTACTACCAGCCATAAAAAATTTCCTGTCCTCTGACCCCGGAAATTCAGCCCAACAAAAGAAAAATAGTTCTGTGTGCCATGCAGGCCTGGGTTAAGCACTTTACATATATTGTCTTACCATTACCTCTTTGAGGTAGGCATTTTCCCATTGTATAGATGAGAATACAGGATTATAATCAATGGTAGAGGAGGACTGCCTGGCACTCCGGACTGTTCAAAGCCCACACTCACAGCATTATCAAGAATCAGCAATCAAGTGGGGGCAGTAGTGTGCACCTGTGGTCCCAGCTACTTGGGAGGCTGAGGTGGGAGGATTGCTTAACACCAGGAGTTTGAGGCTGCAGTGCACCAGGATCACACCTGTGAATAGCCACTGCATTCTAGCCTGTGTATCATAAGGAGATCCTGCCTCTAAAAAAAATTATCAAGCACCTGCTAGGGTAACTACGGCATAACATGGATGGACTCCTATGCCGTCTTTTAAAATTATGAAGACAATATTAACTTGGAAAAAATGTCTTGATACTAAAAGGTTGCATGGTAGGTAGGTTATGAGAATTTAACATTTTTAATTATAATTTCATCTTCTCAATTAAAAACACTACATTCTACAAAGCCCAACTTCTAAGAACATGTTACAAAATCTAATGTTCTGTTCCACTGTAAAGCCTCAGCATCGGGAGGGCAAAAGATCAGGATGAGAGCGCCCAGGTACAGAGCCGGATCCTCACACACCACAGTAGCACTTCTTCCAAGCTGTCCAGCCCAACCTTTTTTCTAAACTTGTCCTACAAGATGTATGGCAGGCAACAGGAGAAGGGCTACAAAATTCTGTGTATTCTATACACCTTTTTAAAAAACTCATTCAAACTTTTATGCAATACCTACAACATTCTAGGTACTGCTTGCTCTCAGTACTTGAGTGAACAAAACAATCTCTGCTCTCAACACTTAATATTATAGTGGGCTAGAAGGAAGCAGCATCTTACATATCCAGTGGGGAGGGACCTGAAGATGTGTGGGAGTAAGCCAAGTAGATACCTCAGGAAAAGCTTTTTAAGCTTTTCTGCAGGTAGGCGTGAAGGGGTATGGAATCAAGGTTTTCTAAAGTGTAGAGCCATAAATGTATGTTTTCATGTGATGATGAAAATACACACCAGTGGGGCAGGGTGTGGTGGTTCATGCCTGTAATCCCAGCACTTTGGGGGGCTGAGGTGGGAGGATCGCTTGAGGCCAGGAGTTTGAGACCAGCCTGGGCAACATAGTGAGACCCCATCTCTACAGAATATTTTTAAAAAATTAGCCAGGTGCCTGCAGTTGGGAGGCTGAAGTGGGAAGATCACTTGAGCCCAGGAGTTCAAGGCTGCAGTGAGCTATGATCATGCCATTGCACTCCAGTCTGGGCAACAGAGCAAGACCCTGTCTCTAAAAGAAAAGAAAGGAAATACAAAGTACACATCACCATACTAAAGTCTTTCCTCAGGTAGTTATGAAACCTTTTTACTTATTCTCAAACTTTTCTTTCCCATTGTCTTTGCATATTTAGGAACAGTCCTCAACTTGTTTCCTAAGACCCTTTGGAAATGATGATCTGGTTCCCTTGTCACAACCAGAAGGTAGCTCTTGATCTTGATCAGAATCCCCTGACTGCCTTTGCTTTGTCACACCACAGCCAGGTTCCTTCCAGCCGAGCTATGGTTGGAAGAGACAGTAGAGATAAAATGGGCTGATGCTACTGTTACGGGTAATGTAGGGCAAACCATCATTTTCAATGGGTTCCATATAAAGTCAATCCAATTTTAATCAAATAGTGTCTCAACTGGAGTATCTTAAAGAGGCAGGATCAATTCTGAGAGTCTGCTTTGAGAATGACGTTAAAACTTGGGGTTAAAATCATCAATATAGTAACTATTTGCCAGCCTGTCAAACTGTAAAGTATCATGCTTCCCCTAAGGAGTCCCACTAAGTAAAGAAATAAACAAAACACACATACATACGCACAAAAACAATGGAGCGCTAATTATACAAGAGGCACTGATCCTTGCTTTATTCACACAGTAATATCCAACATTGGGAATTGTGTGGGCATAGATACAAAAAAAAAAGGAAAATGGGGTCATAAACAGCAGTTGGCTTCATCATGGCAGTTGATGGCAGCTCAGCCAGTGTGTGGTCCCCTCAAGAGAACCTACTGGGTGGAAGGAAAGCACCCTCCACCGCTTCGCAGCCAAGGTACTCGGCAACATTTGGCCTGTACTTTAAGGGTCACAGTGATTAAAAACAACATGGTCAAGATATTCTTAGTGACTGCTCCTGGGCCACTTTAATACGAACAGTCTGGCAACAAGAAAGCGAGGAGTAGCTAGCATGTGTGCCCTCAGCAAGTGGAGGCAGGGCAGATCACAGCACAAACAGGGATTCGGCCTTCTGCCCCATGTGCCAGTGACGCAGTACCTTCTAGCCAAATCCTCCGGAGGCACAACACCACACAAGCAGCATCTCTTGGTTTCTCATGGTCACATTCAAAAGCTCCTTTATTTCAGAAAATATAAAAGCATTTTGTGGTGGGTCTTTTTCAAACCCAGAACACAAGTTGGCAAGGAAAAGAAAAGCTTTCTCTAGCATCACCACTTGGACTCTGAGAATTCCTTGTGGTGCACACACATCACTTCCTCACAAACAGAGATGCCAGCTAGGATTCTTCTTAGCATGTCGGTTACAAGACACACTTAGAGGCTATGTTTCTAAGACCTCTTAGTGACGGATAAGGAAGAAAATTGTAAAGAGGGACGGTCCCTAGCACCTTGTATTCCCTCATGTGGTTACAGGTGGAGGACAACTTGGCAGTGAGGTAGTAGCAACAATCCTCACCTAAGGAAAACAATTCAGATCTGTGTAGTCATTTCCTGGACAGTGAAAACAGATCTTCCAGGATCTCACGTTCCCACCACACTCTCCTGGGAAGCTGTGTCTACTGTATGTATTCCAAGAGAAGCTGAGAAGCGAAATGGCTGCCCAGCTAAGTGCCTGCAAGAGTCCAGTTTCTCCGGACAAGCATACAGAGACCTCACCTGAGCCCAGGCACAAACTTTTTTTGTTTTTGCTGAAATCACCAAGCACAATTTCTCTAGAAAAGAAAACTGAAGGACAAACCAAATTGAAAGAATCACTGTTATAATAACTTTAATTTATCTTGCATTTTACAGAAGTCTATGAACGATTTTAAAAAAGCACCTCCTTACCCCATATCACGTTTCTCTGACAGGTGTTAAAGTAGGCAATGAGTATGTCAACAGCTTGAGCATCGGCATCTTGCAAGGAGTTCAGACCAACCAACCACTCGCCAAAGAACTTGGCAGCTTTTTTATCTTGTTTTTAATATAATGGTATATCCACTCTGATGGCAAACCGTCCAGCCAAATCTCCACAACACACTTTGCAAAATCGGTGGTGATTAGCAAATTAGTTAGCTTTGGCACGGAGCTGTGCTCGCTTGCCCGTGACAGCCTGGAAGCCAGTTTTGATACTGGCCACAGAGCATCGAGAATGACAAGTTTCGCACTGTAAGAAATAGAGTCGGGTGTCCTTCTGCAGGATTGTGTCTGGTGATCGGCATGTATGACAAGTGACGTATTCCTCTGCAGATAAAGCAACATACAGCATTACCTGATGGCCGCAGCAAAGTAGAAGTTTCTGCCCTCTGAAACACATCTACATTGAACTCCACAAGCCCAGGCTGAGATGACATTTTACCTGGACACCCACCCAGATCAGGCAAGCTTAGCTAATCTAGGGGTAAGAAAACACAGGCAGCCTGCTGTGATGCTTCCCAGCTGCCTATTCTTGGTTCTGTCTACAGGAGAGCCACTCAGAGGTTGTAAACAGATACAACAGTTTCATGATTAGGAGGGTAAAAAAGGGGGCTGGGGCCAGGCTGAATCACAGGCAGGTTTCTCTGACTTGGCCTAGAATCAACCAGCAGCCTCAATCAGCTGGGCCTTCTTAAAAAATCCAAACCCCCTTCCCAGACCCTTTCTCCCTGCGCCACTGCCCCTTCATTATCATTTTCTCCCTGATTTTTCTAGGCCAGGCTCATTACAAACAAAAGGTTCTCCCCAAACACTGCAGCTGGATGAGAACATTCCAGTGATGTAATGAAATTAAATTATATACTTACTGATATATCTTCTCAAGACATTTTCTATTTGTTTCTGTTGGAATCTTCCCTTGATTACAAGCTGGTTATTACCATCTATAGAACCACTATGAGAGAAAATAAAAATATCTCCATTATTAAGGTTTTTTTACTAAAGGAAACAAATTCCAGCACCTTTATACTTAATGAATTCAAAATATATTCAATGGTGTAAGATAAATTCTAGGAATATACTATACAACCTGGTTTCTCAAAATTTATTTTTAATTAAGTAATTTGATGCCTGATGACCTAACCTATACTAACATTAAATCCAATTTCAACCAATTAAATCTCCAGTGACAACAATCAGATTCAAAATTGATTTGAAGTCTAAAACAAACTGATTCCTTAATTGTGTGACAGTCCATTCATCCGACAAAGGAAAACAAACTTTTACTGAATTGGGCAAAGGGAGGGAACTGTAAATATAAAAATATGAAAGGAGCCATATATATTTTTTAAAATTCTAAGCACCAAACATTTTCAATTTAATCATGGGTGAAAGTATAGTTGATGAAAATATACTAAAATTGATTGTGGTGGTAGTTATGCATATTAATTTTAATATGTGAACATATTAAGAACCATTGAATTGTATACTTTAAACATACAAGTCGTATCTCAATAAAGCTGTTACCAAAAAAAGAAAAGTACAGTTGAAATCACAGGCCACAGATTGTCAACGGTACTTAATGATACACTTTTTGAGAAAAAGCTGTTGACAAGCACTTTTGACAAAACAAAGCTCTGGATTAGATGTTATCATTTGTTAAAAATTACAAATCACAAAGTGAAACAATAAAATTCAGTCAGGCAGAGTTAAATTTGTATTTGTTCCGTATGTCATCATAAAACTGACTTTTGCAAGAACCTTTCCTGTGATTCTCCTTTAACTATAAGGTTTAATATCATCCTCCATGGACTGTAACCCTTAATCTCCAGGCTATGGTGATTCCAATGCTTGATGTACAAATTTTTTTCATTCACTGTCAAAAGAAATTGAATTTTCTCATCAACCCTATAATGTTTAACCCACTGACCATAAGTTTACTCGTCACAGCTTGTTATAATTTACCCCACCTCCACAAAAACTGTAGATTATTCTGAGAGGTAGAAAGCTTTTGCTTTTTGCTTTTGCTCCTTCATTAGTTTATGCAAGTTAAAAATAAACAATGATTGTAACATATTTATGTTATTTTTTTCCTGGAGTTTATACCTGAAGAACAAATTTGTATTTAAATACAATTCTTCTACAACAGAGCCTCTATATCCACCATGGTCAAGTCAACTACTCCTTAACCCCACACCAAGTGTAGCAAATTCCAACAAACTAAGTTTTAAGAGAGTAGGAAGAGAACAGAACATCTTAATTATTCTGTACTGCCTGCGAGACATAGTATTAAGCCTTTTAAGAGCTCAAGCGCCAGAGATAGGCAGACCTGACTTGTATCTTGACTGTGACACTAGCTACGTGACAACCTCACTTTATTGAATCTGTTTCCATATCTGAAGACAGGGATATATTCCTTTATACTTCACAGAACTGTTGTAAAAATTAATTGAGATGGCATCCAAAAACACACCTGGCACAGTGCCTGGCACACAATAGGTGCTTAATATGCATTAGTCATCATTATTTTGACCTAAGTCTACATTACTTATTTTTAAAGGGACATTTGGCTTCCTACCCTTAGAGAAGTCAAACTCATGAGATCCTGGCCTCCTGAATGGGGATGGACTGGCTCAGTGCCTTCAACAGGTGAGCCCCGAAGACACGGAAGTAGCTATTTCAAACTGGATCCCTGTTTCAATGGTTTTCCCCATGCCACTCATCAACTTACTAGCTATATTTCTTCAATAGCTTGTTACCAATTTAGAAAAAAATTTCTGACTTAAGAAAATGGCTTCCTCTAAAATCTAATATTTGCTCCATAAAAAGGCCCAAGAATTCAATTACTCACAGAAAACTCTGAACATGGCAGACCAGCAGGCCTGTTCAGAGGAGCTGTCAACTCTGTACCCCATTTTTAAGCAGCCACGCTCTCCCACAGAAATGAAGTGACTTCAGTCCTCCTAAAAAATTCCTCTAATAATCAGGTGAATGTTTTTTCTAAGCATGTTACATAACCTTTTCAAGTTAAGAGAGGTTCTTACGAAATGTCCAGTAGTACTGTACATAAATGTGAATATAGTTTCTTACCTTGTGCCCAATTCAGCCAATAAAAATGCAAGGAGATGTTTGGGCTGACGATGTAATCTAAAAAGAAAACCGCATATATAAACTTTATCTTGCATGGAAATCTTAACCAAATTTCTAAAACACCATCCTGTTCACTGTTTTGATCTGTGGTTATTAAGCTATTAGATGAATTTCATTGCAGTTTATTTAATCTCTGAAATAAAGATATATATGATACCACTTATTTACATTTCAGTGCCTGTAAGACAGTATTACATTTTATGAATACACACATAAATGTCTAGAAACATGGATAGAAAAGGTAAACACCAACTCAGAGAGTAACATCTTCCTCTGGGAAGGAGAAATGAATCAGAAAGAGATACAAAGGCAGCCTTTATTGTAACTGTAAAACCCTCTTAAAGAAGTAAAAAGACCTCAAGTAAATGTGTCAAAAGGTCACCAAACCTAGGTGTGATAGATACTTGGATATCTGTTAATGTTAATCCATATATATTTCCTACTTAAAATTTTTTATTTAGGCCGGGCGCGGTGGCTCACGTCTGTAATCCTAGCACTCTGGGAGGCTGAGGTGGGTGGATTGTTTGAGTTCAGGAGTTCGAGACCAGCCTGAGCAAGAGCGAGACCCCGTCTCTACCAAAAATAGAAAGAAATTAATTGGACAACTAAAAATATATAGAAAAAATTAGTCGGGCATGGTGGCGCATGCCTTGTAGTCCCAGCTACTTGGGAGGCTGAGGCAGTAGGATCGCTTGAGCCCAGGAGTCTGAGGTTGCTGTGACCTAGTCTGATGCCATGGCACTCACTCTAGCCAGGGCAACAAAGTGAGACTCTGTCTCAAAAAAAAAAAAAAAAAAAAAACAACTTTGTGTCCCACAAATTTCCCCTGCCCAAGTCATTTGTTGTTTGATCTTCTGCAATACTTTTTTAAAGGATGAAGATCCCTTAACTAAGACAGTACTCAAATAGTTGTAGAAATATATATTAAAAGGAGTACAGAAAATACCTGTAGAGCTGTCTAATTATCTGAGTCCTAAACTACTCAGAAATGTTATTCATAGCAAGTACACAAAACAGAAAAATAAACGAAAGTTATTTCTCTGAATTTTCCTTTGGCAATATTTTGATGTTCACATAACTTTGTGACAAGTTATGACTTTATAGGTTCTTATGAATTCTGGGTTCTTACTAAACTAACATGATGTTTGAATAGTAAAAAAAAAAAACCAACCAACCAAACAAACAAACAAAAAAAACGTAACTTTATTTTTAACCAGAAATTACCCCAAGTAAACTCCATAGATATCAGTCAAATTCAATAATTCTGAGGAAGGTCCACTGGGCCTTGTAAAATGCTCATGCATTTATTAAACACTTAAGTCACACACTTCTATATACCTATTAGTTTGGCCAGCTGTGTAACTGTTTATCCTCTTATACTAAATTCTTGCGAGAACAAGAGTATTCTTGTTGACATCTCTTAAACTGTTGCTGTCCCATAGGGGTTCAAAGCAACGAAGCAAGAAATTGGGTTGAGGGGGTGGAGAGGACTCCTGAAATATCAGCAGCGAACTGTTTTGTGCTAATCATCAGACATGGCCTTGGAGAATTCTGGGTCGTCACTATGCCTCCTTTGACGGCTCTGTTAACCTGAAGGAGTTGGCCAAAAGAATCCACAACTGTCAATTAAAAAGTGAAAGGAAAAAATCAAACATTTAATGCTATGTCATGTAACAGATACTATATAATAAACAAACAAGCATTTTCACTCTTTCTTTTTCAATAATCCAGTTGATGGAAATCAAATAAGCATAGATGTGCTCAGAAGTGAACTATTGTCTTTAAAAACTAATACCCTAGAATGGAAAACCCAGTAAATGAATAGTAGGGAGCTTCATGTATAAACGTATAAGAACATATGTACACCATTACAATGCCAAGAAACTTACTTATATTTATTCATATATTTTTATGTAATCATTTATTCATTCTATTTAAAAACAGATACAGGTAATGAATTCTCTGGTACATTCTATAAGGTACAATAGAGGATAAAACAAGATTCCTGACCTCATAGAGCATACATTCTTATGAAGTATTAATAAGATATGCCGTTAAAAGTAATAAATGCTGAATACACAAATAGTGAAAACAATGAATGCAGAGGTCTGATCTGCAGTCACTAAAGAGAATCAATATAATCTCCTTGATTTAAATCACCAAGGCCTACCCTTCAAAAATTTGTCTGTCCCCATGTGAGAGATATTTTACTTCTCACTACTTTTAATTAAAAAAAACTGACTATACTTGTTTCGAAAAACGGAATGTCTAGCTTCCCAAGTGGAGGCACCATTAAATGCAAATAGAAAGCCTGTTTCAATGCTCAAATCTCTTCTGATGCCATATTTGCAAAGTGAACTGAGATTCATTGTAGAAAGATAAGTAACTGATGACTTTTTAAAGAATAATTTACACTTAGAGTTTAGACAGATGTTTTTACAATGGTTATCTTTCTGGATGCATCTGTTCAGTGTGTTTCTCACATTTCCAAAAAAAAAAAAAAGGTGACATTTTGGGCTGTAACTCTGTCATCTAATCACATGGAAACCTGCCAATTCTTGTTAACATCTTGACATTTCATTCCTATAAACTTATTATAAGTTCTTCTGTAAGACAGATTTAAATTCACCGAGTTGGGTCTTTTTTCCTGTGTGTTTCTATTATTAAAAGCTTGATCCTTTGCATTTTACATCAACAAAACTTTCAATCAAATAAATCAGCTGTTGTCCAAATACAAATTTATAGATTAGGCCCAGAAAGGTTAATGGTTTGCTATTTGGGATATAATAAAAAATCTAGTGAAAACAAAGAGAATAAATGTTTGTTAAATGCTTTCATATTAACTTCTACACCATGTAACTCTGACATGTCAAGTCCCCTATATTTGGACATTACCCAGAGAAGGTAAAACGACTATATTTTATGACCACAAGATAGTTCTGTTGTTTAACAGAAGGTGTTAACCTTTCTATTGCTACAGAATTAAAGATTTAGCCTGGAAACTCATATCAAGACAAAAAGAAAACTATTATTTGAGACTGTAATAAGCCTCATCAAAAGGCTAAAAGTGTTTCAAAGA
The DNA here is from genome assembly GCA_963575035.1 of Avahi laniger. Classification (NCBI taxonomy): domain Eukaryota; kingdom Metazoa; phylum Chordata; class Mammalia; order Primates; family Indriidae; genus Avahi; species Avahi laniger. Next base: position 6,618 of record CAUYSK010028128.1, on the reverse strand, counting down.
TTACTATCAGGTGCATCAGGATATAATATATGGAAAATGTCACCATGATATTTTGTATCTGTTGCAAAGGATTAGAGAACTATGAACTTAGTCCTGATGCAATGTATAATAAACACAGTGAATGTACATCAGTGAATATAAATAGGATGATCTCTACCTAAAGAGCTGTTAAAATCTCTGGAAAGAATTATAATTTCTCAGCAATTTGTATTAATATTAACTTGAATAATTTAAAATAAAATATTAAAAGTACAATGTAGTAAACCTAGTTTTCTTATTATGTGTTTGTGTCAAAGACAAAGTTAAAGACAAAATTAACAAAGACTACTTATTCAAAATGTATGGCAAAGAAACTCATCTGCTGCAGAGTTCAGACATGTTAGAAAAGAGTTCTTTTTATAGAGTAAAAAGAGAAAATACTGATACTGCCTATGATCACAGCAACTGTTCTATTAAGGTGGTATTTTGAAAGGGAGTTCAAAGGGATCTCAAACTTGTCTTCACGTATATTTTGCAGCCCTTGGTTGGCTGCAAAACAGAAGTTTGGGGATGTTTCAAAAGAGGAAGAATTGTTTATTTGGGGGGTTAAGGTGGGGGAAAGCGTTCTCTGTGGCCAGCCATTTCTTGAATCGAATCAGAATCAATCAGGTCTGTTTGGAGGTCGAACTCTCACTGTGGTTCCTGTAGTTATGACTATTATGTCTAGCAGTTTTTTATTTGTTAGTATAAGTTGGCATTTATTGACCAACCAGTGACTGATTTGAAGATGGAAAGTGATGGCAATGAAAGGTATCCTGCAATTAAGTCAGATATACAGAATCCTCTTAAAGTATGCATCCGAAAGGTGTTATAAATATTGTGGTTACTTGAAGACAAAGAACCCATGATTTTAAAATGTCTAACTCTGTAACTATTTTTATTACTCTGAATTGAAAATATAAAATACATTTTGTTGTTACATAAAAACAAACTATTCTCTTCACATTAACACAAAAAATATCCACCAGTTGAATCATCATAGAAAGCATGAAATATAATTAACTTGTTTCTTATGAAAAGACCTCTCAAGCTTGCGTATACTTCTTTTTCTTCAGTAAATAAAAACTGTTTTACCGAGTCAAGATACGAATCAGTGAATCAACAAATACTTAATGGAATGTATTTTGCTAGGTGAAGTGAAGAATGAAAGCGGTCCTTGCAAGTGTAGGTACTTATAATCTACTGAAAGATAATACACACATGTACCAAAAGATAAGCAATGTTAAAAGGCAGAATAGAATTTAAGTGTTTCCTGAGTCTGAGAGCAATTATAGATGAGTTGAGAGGCAACGACAGCCCTACAGCATGACTAACTGTGGGGTTAAAGAAGACATTCCTCAGTACCAGGTGGTTTGATGGGGCTGTAGAACATGGGCTATGAACATGGGCTATGAAGAGCCCCATACCTTCTCTGTGGAATGCCCTCAATAAGATTCCATGTAGCAGATGGATGTCTCATGAAGATGTGAATAATTAAATGAAGTGCAGCTTGGAAGAATGGTGGAATTCCAAGACAACAAAGCTGGATGATGAGGCAAGTATTAAGAATACTTTTTTGTTGTTGTTTGAGACAGATTACAGTAGTCTAGCTTTTACTGCATCTTTGTGTGAGAACTAATGAGATGAGGTTAGAAAAATTAACTGGGGCAATGCTGTGAATACTAAATAGATGGGACTTTAACCAGGGGTGAAGTATTATCTGTGGAACGACTGTGTTCCTCAGTGTCTGGACCTTCTCTCTCCTCCTACTGCTGCTCTCCCTTGATGATCCCTTTCATAACCAAAGTTCAATGATTAACTCTTATATATGTTCACGGCCTCTCATGTGTATATCTCTGGCTGGGTAAATTCTTTTATATTTGGAGTTATATGTAGAAGTACACATCAGGCGGTTCTACCTGAACGTCCCATACATATTTCAAAACCAACACATCTAAAGTAAACACATTGTGTTTCACACCTTAACTTGTTTCCCCTTCTTTGTTTCTTATTTCAGTAAATGATCCCACCTAATATTTGCCCTTCACATCTGCTTCATTCTCACTTTCCAATCCAATGCATTACCAAGTCCCGCCAATTCTATCTATGGTTTATGTTTCACATCCATCAATTTTTCCCCAACCCGTCTGCAACAAATTTAGAAAAGCCACTGTTCTTCTCTCATCTTGGTGACTACAACAGCCTTTCAGCTTCAGAGTTGGTCCCTCTTCCTTCATTCTTGTTGATTTCCCAGTCCTTCTCCATGCAACACCTAGGATGATCTCTAACAATGCATATCTCACCACATAAGCATAAATTAATTTCAGAAAGAATAAATGCCTGATGTATGAGAACATAAATACATTAATGAATAGAGTTTAACATGGCTATATAGAATTTACCACCATAGTCAGAGTGAATATGGACTCATCATCACCCTTTAAATCCTCCTTTCCTCACGCTTATTCGATTTTCCTTATCTGTAATGCCTATTCTTCCAGATCCACTTGTTAAATATCCACCTTTTCCATCAAAGTTTTTAATTATATTAATAACATTTTAAAAATTCAAAATAACAGCAACTCAAATGTCATATGCTCATTTAAAATTCCAAAATGCTTCCTCAAAAAAGTTCTGAATTATTCAGAGAAGACATCATGAACAATACTTAAAGGTGATACCACATCTCAGAGAATTTAAGTTGTCTGTGCAACGTTGCACAGCTATTAAATGGCCACTCCTCCTGTACCCCGTAACTGGCCATGAGCTCTCATTTGGAAGCCCATTCAAAGCTTATGGTATATGGTTTTAATTTTTATATGGCACTTGATAACAACAACGTCTTATGTTTTCCACAATATTTTTCTATTTACAAAGCAGTGTTCTCATGCTGAACTCTCATTTCCCTTTTTAAATAAACATTCTATATTAAAAGTTTCATATTTACAGAAAAATTGCAAAGACTGCACAGAGTTCCCATAAATATATACCCAGTTTCTTCTATTATTATATTAATATAGCACATTTTTGATTGTTAATGAACCGATATTGATACAATATTATTAACTAAAGCCACATTTCACTCAGATTTTCTTATATTTAGAAAGAAATTCCTTATTTGTAAGCTAATGTCCTGTTTGGGTTTCATGATCCCTTCTAGAATACCACATGACATTTAATTATCACGTCTCCTTAGTCTTCTTTTGACTGTGACAGTGTTTCAAACTTACTTTGGATTGTGTGGATAGTTTTGAGGAATTCTGATTTGGGTTTGTTTTTGTAGAACATCCTTCAGTTAGGCTTTGTCTGTTGTTTTCATCATGATTATTCTTGTGTTACAGTTTTTTGGAAGAAGACCTCAAAGGTAAAGTGCCATCCTCATTATATCATAGTAAGAGTACATACTATCAACATGATTTATCATCGTTGGTGATAATCTTGGTCTCTTGGCTGATCTTTTGTCATTGTTTGTCAGATATTTGTAGAAGTACTTTTTTCCCCCTTTCCATACTCTGCTTTTTGGATGGAAGTCACTGTGTGCAGCTCTCACTTAAGCAGTGAGGACTTATGCTCTACCTGCTTGACGGTAGACCATTTAGATAAATTATTGAAATTTTTCCACATGGGAGATTTGCCTATTGCCATTTATTTATTTATTTATTCAATCAAGCATTTATTTATATCAGAACAGACTCATGAATTTTATTTTATGCTTTGGATAATAACCCAATACTCTTAGTACTTTATTTTGTTGCTTAAATTGTTCCAGCTTTGGCCATTGGGAATTCTTTTGGCTGGCTTTCATTTCTCTTTTATTCTCACAACTTATTGCAGAAGCTATATCATTATTTTCTTACCCAGTGGATACTGTTGACCCTTCTTCATTTTATGTACTGTAAAATAGCGTAAGCTATTTAGCAAGCTAAACCATCTTTAGCCCCTGTCCTGACCTCTCCTGGTGCCAATCTCCAAATATGAGAGAAACTAACATTGGTTAATCTTCTATAGCTCAGGTATTACATTAAATTTTATGATAGTTCCTCAGTTTTTTTGTGTATGTTAGTAAATCTTTGCCCTTAGGTATTGGATTGTTTGTTTGTTTGTTTTTATATCCCCCATAAATATACAATATGCATTTGATATACTGTGTGCATTTATCTGTGTATAAGGAAAGAAAACTTGAGGAATGATACTGAGAAGGAAATGAGACCTTTACCGCAATCACCTAGTTTAAGGACTGTATCAATTCACTCCTCAACAAGATAGAATAAATCAGTGGTTTAAATCAGTGGTTAGAGTACATCATCTGGAAATCTTGATAAAACAAAAATTACTGGACTCTACCTCTAGAGTTTTGATTGGTAGCTTTGGAGTGGGCCCAATAATTTGCATTTCTAATAAATTTCTAGGTGCATTAGTTTTCTGGAGATGCCATAAGAAAATACCACAGACTTAGTGTCTTAAACAATAGATATTTATTTTCTCAAAATCCTGCAGACTGGATGTTGAAGATGAAGGTTTCAGCAAGGTTGGTTTCTTCTGGGGTCTATCTCCTTGGCTTTCATATGGTGGCCTTCTTGGTGTGTCATTACATGGTCCTTCCTCTGTGTACAAATATCTGGGGTCTCTCATTTCTTCTTACAAAGACACTGGTCATATTGGATTAGGGACTTACCTTATAGGTATGTTTTAATCACCACTTTAAATGTCCTATCTCGAAATGTAGTCACATTCTGAGGTACCAGGGATTAGGGCTTCAACATATGGATTTGGGGGTGATACAATTGCTTTTATAGCAGAAGATTATGCTAATGTTGCTGTCTGGTATGACATATTGCAAATTAATGGCTTAAGTTATGAGATAAAGCCAAGAATTTGCTAAGAAAAACTGACAATGATCAGAGTAGGTAATGGTGCAATGCCAGTAAGAAGAAGTCAGAAGATGACTTCTGGATAGAGAGGCTCCTCTTTCTCAACATTGACTGAAAGTAACAATCACACACCAGAGGAATTGGGGAAAAGAAGCTGAGTTGGGATCAGGAAGATGCTTTGTCTCTTACTTTCCATGAACTCTGAATTAATAGAAGGAGTATATCCATGTGAGGGCTGTTTAAAAGCACTAGAAATTTAGCCCCCATAAATAATTTACTAATCACTGCTTGATGTATTGTTTTCTTCTTTCTGTAGATTACCCTTAAATGTGTTTATGATTGAAGACAACTGGGTTTTCCAGACTTATGTGGCATTCAAGTTGGGAGTATCATAGTTATGCCAATTGAGGATCTTCGTGCCATAAAATTTTTCAGAATAATTGTGGCAAAAACTTCTCCAGAGACAAGACAAAAGTATTAATAGATGAGTATTTGCACTCATTATTAATAGAGTTCTCTTTTTTCCAGCTAATTTCCTACAGTTTTGGACTTTAAGAATATTTGTCAAATGCAAGTTATTCAAATTTCAAATTTAAATCCAATTTAAAATTCCATCCTGTTCTACCCTGCTTAAGATTCAAGTTTTATAAACTCTCTCCACCAAATGAGTAAGAACAGAACCATTAAATGCCAGGCAACTCTAGGTTACTAGAAATGAACAAGTACTACTACTGCAAATTCAGGTTGTTGTTCTGACCTCCAAGGATTTCTCTTAATTTCTCAGATGCTCCATTATAGTAAGAAAGAAGATAATTGTATGTTTATGTGTATGTGTTTTTGTCTGCTTTTCTATGTGTTGATTTAGCTGTTAATTTTATCCTGGAAATAGATCTGTTGATCTGGAGTCACAGAGATTGCATGGGCAGACAGGATGTCAGAGAGATGAGCAGAGGGCTACAGCTAGCTCAGGCAAGTAGCAGCCCTACACGTTTCATCTTGTGTTATTATTACAACTCATGAATAATTACATGTGACAAGTGATTAATTATTTTTTATATGTGTTTATTTAATGATCTGTTTAATACAATGTTATTTGTGATTTATATATCGTAGTTGTGTATTCTCTTTTTGCTCCACAGCCCTGTTCTTGGATCCTTATTACAGGCTTTTTGGGAGGTGTTTGTTCTTGGAACTACAAGAACTGTTTGCAATTCTTGTCCTTTTTGTGACCTATTTGTAGTTCACATCAGTTCCTTAGTAGAACATATACCTCTCTCTGGCCTTCTTTCCTCTCATGGCCTTTGGTTCAAGGCCTGAAATCAAACCATATTCTTATTAGATGTTTCTCTGGATCTCTAGTTTTCCATGTTACTAGAAATATATTTTCTTTATTTATTTTATCTTTATCATTGCCATGTTTCTTGAAAGTAGTGTCCGTATATGCTACCTCCCCTTTGTCATTTTTTTTTATTTCAGCATAATATGGGGGTACAGATGTTTAGGTTACGTGTGTTGCCCTTGCCCCCCCTCCCCCCCTCAGTCCAGGTTTCAAATATGTCCATCCTATTGCGTGGTGCGCATTGCACTGTTTGTGTACACATATACCCATCCCCTCCTTCCTCCTCCCCCCTCCCCCCTGCCCAATATCTAATAGATGTAATTCTTATATATGCACTTATGTGTTGATCCGTTAATACCAATTTGATGGTGAGTACATGTGGTGCTTATT
>CAUYSK010028127.1:0-10191 GCA_963575035.1 Avahi laniger | reverse complement strand
GAAACCCCGTCTCTACTAAAATTAGAAAGAAATTAATTGGACAACTAAAAATATATAGAAAAAAATTAGCTGGGCATGGTGGTGCCTGCCTGTAGTCCCAGCTACTTGGGAGGCTGAGGCAGTAGGATTGCTTGAGCCCAGGAGTTTAGGTTGCTGTGAGCTAGGCTGACGCCACGGCACTCTAGCCCAGCCAACAGAGTGAGACTCTGTCTCAAAAAAAAAAAAAAAAAAAAAAGGATGAGAAGTGATGTCCATGGAGAGCCAAAAAATTCCTTTGCCACAGGCCAAAAGAATAGCAAGTACTATGGCTCTGAAGCAGGGACCAGCATGAAACATTTGGGGAGCAGGGAAGTGGCTAGTGTGGGCTTGGGAGCTGGGGTCAGGCAAGAGATAGGGCTGGAGATTTAGACAGGGGTTAAATCTTGTAGAGCCATGGAAGAAAATTTGAATTTAACTTATGTTAGCAACTGACATCTATCATAAGACCAACAACTGATAATGATAAGAATTTATTGGCCAGGCACGGTGGCTCACACCTGTAATCCTAGCATTCTGGGAGGCCGAGGAGGGAGGATTGCTTGACCTCAGGAGTTCGAGACCAGTCTGAGCAAGAGTGAGACCCAATCTCTACTAAAAATGGAAAAATTAACCAGGCGTTGTGGCGTGTGCATGTCGTCCCAGCTACTTGGGAGGTTGAGGCAAGAGGATTGCTTGAGTCAAGGAGTTTGAGGTTGCAGTCAGCTACGATGACGCCACTGCACTCTACCCGGGGCGATAGAGTGAGACTTTGTCACAAAAAAAAAATAAAAAAGAATTTATTAAGTGCATAATCTATGTCTGTCATGGAACCAGGTATTTATCACAAATCATATCATTTCATCTTCTCCACAACTCTATGAGACAGAGATTTTGAGTTGTCTTAGAGCATCTGCTCACTTTTACATTTATGGAGCATGTTCCCTATTCAAGGCAAAATACTAGACCCTTGGGAGGATGATCCCTGTCTCCAGGGAACATACAGTCTACTAATACACGTGGTAACCAGTGGCCATGCTAGTAGCTCTACGACCTAGCTATAGCCTCCTAACCATTCTGGGCTTCTGTTTGCTCCAAATGGGGAAGTACTCATTTCCCCACTGCAGGATGATGCTGAAGATTAGAAGAGTCAACAGGTGAGCAGTGACTGTTGATACTCAGTCACTGGGATTTACGAAAGTCTTGATGATACTGGGATTGACAGCTGCTCACAGTGCACACACAGGGTGCGAGAGGGCATGAACCCTTGGGAAAGGAGAGGTAGGGAAGGCTGGGAAGAGGAGGGTGAGCTGAATCTTCAAAGAACAGTAGGAATTTCTCAGACAGACAAGGAAGAGAATGACAGAAATTCCATTTCCATCAAGCCCAATGCATGACAGTCCTTATTAGGAAAATTAAGTGTAAGGAACAAATGCACCTGTGATTTTGATGGAAAGAGGCTGCACACCATAATCTGATGTCTCAACTTTGTATAACACTTTGTAATAGATGAGTTAGGATACTACTTACCAGTCATAGTTCTGCATATAATTTTCTTCAAAATGAATGTAATATAACAAATGTAGGTCTGTTCAAGCACTTTCTGTTTCCAAGAATGTAGTATTATCTTTTCTTTCAAAAAAAAAAAAAGAAATAAAGCATATGTCAACTTGCCCTCTAGTGACAATATTTTGTATTTCACTCAGGTTCAAAAAATAAACTGCACACTGGCTCTTCCAACAATGTCATTTTCTTTTTGTAAGACAGAGGCCTGTATTGTGTGGACAACTCTCTACAAAAGGAGTAGAGGACAGTAATCTCTAACGGTGAAGTACCGTTGTGGTACGCTGGTGTGGTCCCTTCCAGACTACTTCGCTGTGGGACTCTAGGCAACCTACTGAACATCCAGGATGTGTTCTCCTCACCTCTGAAATGAGTTCCCCAGGATGCCGTGTATCTTGTTTTTTTTTTTCCTCTCTCTTTTACCCCTGCTAGAGTGCAAGCTTGGTGAGCACAGGGACTTTGTTTGCCACTGATCCGCTGGTGCACAGAACAGTGCCTGGCTTGCAGTAGGCACATGTGATGAAAGAATGGACGAACAACGATGAGTGTGAACATTGAAAACTATCAGCTATGAAAATCCGAGTGTGTGGTTCAGCAATGAGTGGCTGCTTTAGCACATGACGATGTCCTTTCTTCTCTGGTTATTACTGCTGATTTTTTATTTTTATATCAGGCTTATTTCCTTCTGGGCTGTTTTTCTTGCTATGCTTTCTTTGACCATTGTTTAGCCAAAATTTGGAAGAAACAGGAGGGAGTCAAGGATGAGGCTGTTTTAGGTCTGAAGAACAGGTAGATGCTTTGCAGACCCTTTGTTCTGGTTGGTGACATTTTAAAGTTAACACTTGCCAGTAGACCAGCTATTTCTTTCCCTTCATGATGTGCTCTGGGGATAAATTATATGTACATGTTGAATTCTGGAAATCCAACCAGGTCTGTCTCATAGCTGTCTCAGTGGTCAGTGTCCATTAACTCAGGTTTTTAGGAATGTGTTAGCTGATTTTTTTTTTTTTAGTCATTCTATTCATAATTGTTTTGTTCCTTTCACCACAGAATTTATGACTCAATTCTACTTTGAAAAGCAGAACCTGGGAGGCTATAGGGATGAGAGAAATGTAATAGCACTTTCCCTGCTGATGGATGAACATGGCTGCTACTTATAGTTGACAAAGCATCATCATTTTCAAGTGCTTTTAGGAGCCTTCGTGCTATGGAGTAAAAGGGAGTGAAGAGAGGGAGGGGACAGTTCTTCACGTGTTTTTTGAAAGTCTGAAGGGTCTAAATCCCTCCTTAAACAGTAACATCCTTGGAGAGAACAGAACATGTCTTTTAAGCATCTACAGTGCCGCAGAGTTCTATCAGGTAGGAGATGATGGAGAAAAGATACCCTTGGAGAGGCAGAGGTGAAGAATGGATATTGATTTCTCCTTTTGATCCATGATGATCTCCAGTTCAGAAACACGGAATGCTTCCCAGTGGGTAGAAGATGAAGCCCCAAAACGTCTTAACCTTGAATTTAAAGGCTTTTGTGGCCAAGCACCAATTTATCTTTTTGACCCCTCTTCTAAAATTCTCTCCGTGCTGTTCCAGTCAAATCATCCTCCCGACTGGCCTCCAGCTAGGCTTTGAGTTTTAAAAATTTAATTACATGTTCTGGTCTGAAAAGGTTTAGTGTTTTGATTGATGGAGAAGAAATTTGGAAAGCACAAAACAGAAGATGACATCTCTAGTTCTACTATTTGGAATTATTCTTTGTTGGTAGTTAGTCATATCGCTTCCCATTTTTAAAAATACATAAGTCTATGTATAATTTCTATATTTATAATATCTTTTTAAAATTACAAAAATGATATAGGAAATACATACTCCAAAAGAGAAAGAATGTTACAGATAGAACTGTTTAATCACCCTTGCCAATCCTGATTCCCTCTCATTTTCCCCAGAAGTGACCACTATTTTAGTTTTGCGTATTTTCCCAGTTCATCTTTAGACCTAATATATGGTAATAGTCTGTTTTAGTTCACATAGATAGCTAGATAGTGTGTGCCTTCATTCCATAATTTGTTTTTTAAATTCAATTTTTTTTTTATATCTAGAACTCCTAATATCCACTGTACTGTTCATTCATTCACCTACTGATGGGCGTTTGGGTCCTTTCCGTGTTTTTACAAAACTACAGAGAAAATGTGCTTTTTTGTGCACATGTGCAAGTATTTCTCTCATGTGCCTGGAGGTGGTATTGCAGGGTCATAGCGTTTGCACATTTCAGTTTGCTGGTTTATGTGTCCGTGTATAGTGCACAGAGATACATTTTTCAGTTCATTTCTTCTGTCTTCCCTCAGATTTCCCCAGCCTAGGATTCCTTTTCTTCTTCTCTCTTGTGGAAACTCAATCTGTTTTTCAAGATTCAACTGAGATAAAATTTGTGGGATATTTTTCTTATTTGACATTGACTCTAGATTTTGACTTTTTGTTTTACTCGTTCATATCTCTGTCAAGGTAAGTATTAATACAAAAGCTCAGAAGGCACACGGCCTGCATACTCCTTTGTATTCCGTAGTACCCAGTCTATTCTCTTACCCACGGTCAGTGCCCAGTATAGCAAAGTCTCCTAGTGCTCGAAATTTAGGTTCTTTCAACAATCAGTTGAAAGGTGAATATTCAGTATAGTGAAAATTACCTTTACATTTTTAAAAAAATTGCCTATAATATTTTTTTCAATTAGTCACTCTTAGCCGTTATTTTTTTCTGCAGCGTTGCACTTAATCAATACTCCTTTGCTTGGTCAACAGATAAAAGTGATGGACCCTATGTATGATAAATATATACTGCAATTTTTAAACACATTTCACATGCATTCCTGATGTGCCTATTGCAAGGGGCATGCAGGAAATGTAACTGGCAGTGGATATAGCAGATAAACACTCATCCTTCTATAGGGATATTTATGCTTGCTGACTGGATGAGAAGGAATCACCTGCACTATTTTAAGCATGTCTCCTTTCTCTCCCTCACTCCCTGAAACATACACCTGTATTTGGTATGTTTGTGATGTGACCTACCTGACCATGTTAAATAATGCTTAAATGAGGCAGGTGATGAGCACAGAGACACAGGTGCATACACCTCCTTGTACCTGCCCACTTTCTCTCTGCCACACTGAGAGAGAAGGATGTGACTGAATTCAGCAAACATGGCAATAGAGTAGCTTTTTGGTAATCAATCTGATACTCCCTGGAATTTTCTGGAAATAATATGATCCCAGACACCTTTCTAAAGGTCATTTTCACTCTGCTGCTGTAGGGACCATTTTGTTTGAAAGATCCAGGAAGCAGCCTTGGTGGGAAATTAGTGGTGGAGGAAGAATTGCCCTGAACATGTACATACATGTTCCTCTGCATTTCAGGCACTCATGGACCTAACTTACTCACACAGTATGGGAGAGATTGCTCATGGGTTGGTTTAAAATACATTTTTTCACTTAGGTACAGTAAGACCAACAAATCAAGATGCTGCTGTTGAACAGATAGCTTGTTATTCGCAGATCCCAAAAGGAAGAGCATACATGCCATGCCACAAGGGGCCACGTGGGATAGAACTGGGGTGATTCAGGAGCTAGAGATATTGCCGGGAAAATGAGGGCAAGAGCCTTTACTGTGGTTTCCATGGGAAAGAATGAGCAAGGCAGTGTAAGCAGAATTAGGATTGACTAGTTGGAATAATTCTATGGGGCTCTGGAGTGTAGAGGCTGTCCCTAGTTGTCTGGTACCTGGTCCCCAGGGTGATTAGGGCAGAGAAATAGTGGCTTAGAGTATGAAAGCCTGATGGATTGGGGAAGTGGGAAGTGGTGGGGGTGTGGGCTGTGGATTGGTTGATTCACATGTGAAAGACAAATTCCAGTGACTTGTTTGCTCTCTCTAGGAATTGGCTAACCCTGGAGAGGCAGTTCCTCCAGGCTCAACAAGGACCCAAATATCATTTCTTATAATTGAGTAATATTCCGTTGTAAACACCATTATCCAAAGTGAGGTATCACAAGATCGGAAGAATGGGCTCCACTTGTACTCACCATCAAATTGGTACTAACTGATGAACACTAGGGTGCTCACGTGGCAGTAATACTCTCCAGGGATTGGAGGGATGGGGAGTAAACCCACAACTAAAGGACATGGTGAGCATTGGCAGGGCATGCCTCTGACCCTCGCTTGGATGAGGCAAAGACACAAAATGTAATCAAAATGTTTGTACCCTCATAATACCCTGAAATAAAAAGAAATTAAAAATATCAAAGCAGAATACAGAAAAAAATATGATTTATATTATGATGTTCTCTGTGGGATATTTTCCTAGGTGTGACTGGGTCTTAGGTGTGTTTTGCCCTTCTGTGAAGGATGTAATAAATTGTCCAATAAAGGAGCAATGTAAAATGCCATAAATCAGGTATCAGTCATGGAGACAGAGGAAAGGACTGAGGGCAGGCGAAATCCCAGATGCCCACTAGTGTCTCACAGGTCTGCTCCTCTCCAAGGCGCCCTCCATACGGAACTGCAGGCTTTCGTCTGTTCTCATCTGAGTTATTGCACCCTAGACAGTCACTTTCCTTTTCAGGAAATAGAAAAGATGTCACAAATCACCAAAATTAGGAATGAAATCAGAGATGTTACTTCCAATTCTAAAGATATTACAGGATGATAAGGAAATACTATGAAAAATTTGATGCCAACAAATTATACAATTTAGACAAAATGGGCAAATTTATTGAAAGATACAAATTATAAAAAATGTCTCAAAAATTTCTGTTCATTTCCTTTGCCCATTTGTTGACAGGATTGTTTGATTTTTTCTTGTTGATTTTCCTGGAAATTGTTCATTTCAGATACAAAATGTAGAAGTTTTGCACAAAGTGATATCCTATAGGCATTTATGATCTAAATTCAGCAAGAAAGGTATACATTAAACATCAATACAGGAGGGGCTATTTTTCAGGCAAGAAAATTTGAGTACTTGATGACATAGTTAGAATATTTCTAACAAAATAGATACAGACACAGATATAGTGTATGCTAGGAGGGCCAAAATAACAAAAAGCTAATAAAGTTTACGTCCCTCTTTGTAGAAGCTTCAAGGCTTGAACCCAAGTCAAGTAAGATATTGCATTGAATACAAAGCCGGGAGCCTGACTGGAGTCTCAAGTAGAGCAGCCGTAGTTCAACATTCTCAAAAGTCCTCGGCACCTTGTTAATACCTAATATATGGATCATCCTGAACAACAAAAGATTTTTTCATCCCCATCTCAATTTCAAGTAAAGAATAAATTTCTCCAATATGACCATGTTTGGATTTTATTGATTCAGGGCCTGAAATGGAAGGAGACTCCAGTAGCAGGTCAATATTGCGCATGCTGTTAGGGACTGAAGTAGACAGGTGCTGACACACATGGGTTCTACACGTTCACTTTTTTCTAAAAGACATTTTGTGAGGAAAATACAATTTTCTTAAAGCTCTAGGGAAACACTTGTCTGTAAGGAAGGGAGAAGAAAAGAGAAAGAGCTTAGAAAAAGAAAACGTTCCCTGAAAATTGTTACTAAAAAGTCAGGTTTCTTGAGGAATTGTGCCTTTTATCCCTAATGAATGTTCTACAGTGTGTGATTGATTATGTCTGATAGTGAGAATCTGTAAGAAGTAAAGCAACTAACATAGCAGCACGTGTCAACTTTGGGTGGGAGAGAAGGGTCTTCATGTATCACTCACAGCCTTTTCCAAAATAAAAGCAGAGGAACCAATAACTCAAAAAATAGAGCTTCTGCTTTAAGATGATAATTTGTGCAGGCATATGATTTGAGTGAATCTTTTATATTGTATAACTTCCTTCGCTTTTTGTCTTATTTACAAAGTAATACACATTCATCCTAATTATACACTTTAGAAAATACAGATACAAAAAATAAATAACCATAAAAGTTAAATATTATCTAGATGCTCCAACCATATAGAAATAACAGCTATTAAGATATAAATTTGATTCTTCTAGTCATATATCAGAAATAATATAAATTATAAATGGATTAATAAGGTAGATATAATTTAACAATTTTTCAAAATAAATCTATCATGAGTATATTTACACATTATTACATGTTTTACATAATTTTATTAAATTGTTTTGAATGATATGTAATTTTATTCTATGGGCGTGTAATTTATGTAACTAGCCTTTTGTTTTGGACATTTAAGTTGACTCGTTTTTCAAATTAGTGCTACAATTTGTTAATATTATTATTTTTAAATCTTTGCTCATATCCATGATTAGTTCCTAAAAATAGATTGGAATAAGTTAGACTTTTCATCTTACCAATAATTGTTGTAGACCTGTAATTTTTCCATGGGTTCAAAATGTTATCTTTACCATATACTAAATCATATTCTATACATATATCTGTATTTTTCTGTAAGAGGCTGTGGTATTCTAGATTTTATACAGGTTTTCAAATGTGTGATAAGGCAGTCCATACTCACTGCATATCTTTAAAATATATAAATCTTCCCACATATAAATAATCCAAAATTGGTGGAATAGAATGGTATCTACATAATGTTGAGGGTCAATGATATCTTTAAAAGACTCATTTTTCCCATTCATGTTGTTTAATGAATTCCAGAAAAGATTTACAATTTGTCATTTTCATAGAATTTTATATGTTTGTTCTGAGTTTAGTTTCTAGAGATTTTTCTGATACTATTGAAAGTAGCATATTTTACCTCTATGTATTGTCTAACTGATTATTTCTAATATTACTAAAGTAATTTAAAATTTCTGATAACATTATTTGATTCTCTTAGATGTTTTTAGGAAATGCTATCTGAAAATGGTGATTTTATCTCTTCCAATATGTTTACTGTAATGGTTAATTTTATGTGTCAACTTTTCTGGATTAAGGGATATCTAGGTAGTGGTTAAAACATTATTTCTGGGTATATCTGTGAGGGTATTTCTGGAGGAGATTGGCATGTGAGTCACTGGACCGATTGGGAAAGATCCTCCCTCAATGTGAGTACTATTTAATTGGCTGGGGACCCACAAAAAACAAAAAGACAGAGGAAAGGTGAATGCTGCTTCCCTGTCTCCTGGAGCTGGGATACCGTTTTTCTCCTGCCCTTGGACGTTACAACTCTAGGTACTCTGGGCCTTTGCACTCTGAGTCTTGTACCAGCCGTGCCTGGGTTCTCAGGCCATCAGTCTTACGCTGAGAGTTACACTGTTGGCTCATCTAATTCTGAGGCTTTTGGACTTGGACTGAGCAGTCACCAACTTCCCTGGGTCTTCAGCTTGCAGACAGCCTAATGTGGGACTTCTTGGCATCCATAATCGCATAAACCAATTCTCCTAATAAAGCCACTCTCATCTATCTATCTGTCTATCTATCTTCTATTGGTTTGGTCTCTCTGGAGAACCCTGAAAAATACATGTATCTTTTTTATTGTTTTTCTTATGTTATTACATTCAGGTTATCTCTTTTAAATAACTAAAAATAACTACAAGTATGTTTTTAGTTCTTTGATAATCAAAACTTTAATTGCAATTTTTGTACACTTTTTATATATGATTTATATTAACCCAACTCTCTTTAGACAGTGGCATTGTACCCTAATTATTTGTAATCAACAGTTTTTTCCTCCAGTTTTTAAGTGATTTCTTAAACATTTTAAGATAAACAAAGAGTTTTATAAATGTCCCTAAAACATGTCAAAATGCTACAGCTAACATAACACAAACAAAAGATTGGGAGACATAATATAAGTCAAGGTTTTCATTTTAATATGCATAATTTCACTGTAGATGATAGTGATTTATGATAGAATGATAACACTTTGAATTAGCCAAACTTTTTTGTGATTCTATATCTACCTTTCTCTAGATGAGTGCTCTTTGGTATCTTTTCCAAATTGATATAATAACTCCCTGAAAAATATTAGCTTCCTTACACTCAATTTACAGTCAGTAGAGTAAATAATTTTGGTTGGAAAGGAGAATGGGGGAAATAGGGAAAGTTGCATGCCATGGAAATGGTCTCTCTAGAAGACAGTGTAGGATAGATTGGAAGTAGGATAGACATTGAAGCACAGAGGCCAGTTAGGGTAGTCTCAATATCCAAGGAAGAAATAAAAAAGAAATCAAGCAGATTTACAGGAATCCTTATAACAAGACCTGACAATTTAAGAACAGTATGATTTCCAATCAGACATAAATAGAAGCTAGAACTGGATTTCATTGTTGGCTTACTTCTTTTTTTATTTTTATTTCAGCATATTATGCGGGTACAGATGTTCAGGTTATGTATGTTGCCCTTGCCCTCCACCCCCAAGTGCAAGCTTCAAGCCCGTCCATCCCCCGGGTGGTCTGCATCACACTCATTGTATATGCATATGCCCGCCCCCTCCTTCCCCCTCCCCCCTCCCCCCGACCAACATCCAATAGATGTTATTCTTATATGTGCACATAACTGTTGATCAGTTAATACCAATTTGATGGTGAGTACATGTGGTGCTTGTTTTTCCATTCTTGGGATATTTCACTTAGTAGAATGTGTTCCAGCTCTATCCAGGAGAATACAAGAG
>CAUYSK010028126.1:0-28519 GCA_963575035.1 Avahi laniger | reverse complement strand
AAATTACACCAAGGACTCTTATCACACAAACATTTGACAGTCACAAGTTAAACACTTGCAGTTCTGACAATTCTTTTTTTTTTTTTGAGACCAGGTCTCACTCTGTTGCCCAGGTTAGAGTGCAGTGGAGCGATCATAGCTTGCTGCTGCCTTGAACTCCTGGGCTCAAGTGATCATCCCATCTCAGCCTCCCAAGTAGCTGGGACTACAGGTGTGCACCATTGTGTCCAGCTAGTTTTTTTATTTTTTGTAGAGATGGGATCTTGCTATATTGCCCAGGCTGTACTCCAACTCCTAGCTCAAGCTATCTTCCTGCCCCCGCCTCCCAAAGTGCTGGGATTACAGACATGAGCTGCCATGCCCAACCTACTTTGACAATTCCTGACCAACCTTGAAGATCCATGAAATGCCAACTTTTCATTTTCTTAAAGCTCAAAGTTGAATTTTCTGTTTGTGCAGCTACTGGTGAGGGCTAGCGACTGAGCTGAATCAACTGTTCAGCATCCTGATTTCAGAACAACTTCGTGTATTTTCTTGCATCACATGGGCAGAAGCTCTCTTTAGGGGACAGAAGGGATTCCTCAATGTTTTCACATATACCCTACTGTAATTTGTGGGGAAAATTATTTGCTGTAGAGAAATGTACAAAATTGGAGATCCACGAGGGACAAATCCTTCTTGATTTTCATGGGTCCGTCACAGTCCTTGCTTTCTAACTCTTCCCCTAGGGTTTTAAGATAAAGGAAGATAAATTCCCTGTTTTCATCTGACAAGGTTTGTTTAGTGCCTTTAGACTATCAGAGGGTCGATATTGGGGCTTAGGAGAGTGTCTTCTTCGTAGACTTTAGCCACAGAGACAGGCAAACCTGGGACATGCCCTCACACTGTATCCACAGGGTCACCGTCCCCAACCCGAAGGAAGGGAGCTCCTGTGGCAGCCCGCACAGGGGTCAGCGAAGGCAGTCCAGGGCCGGCCTCCGAGGACCCTGCCCCCTTCCTCTCTTCACATGCCCACGTGGGGTGGTCAGTGCAGGGCCACCTCCCCTGTAGAGAGTTAATTGGAAATGTTACACTTCAAGAGGAAAAACAAGAGTAATGGAAAAGGCATCCGTGTGTGACCAAAGCCTTAACTGAAAACAGCCTTTCTCTTCTCCCAGTCTGGGAAACTGGGGAGGAGAAGCAGCCAGAGAGAGAGCAAGGGCAGATGCTCCTCCGGGGATGGGATGATGCAGGGCGGGCGGGGGTGGGAGGAATGGGGGTGCCTGCGTGTGCACACACGTGTGCGTGTGCGTGTGTGTGTGTGTGCACGTAGAGGGGAGGGCTGTGTGAGGGAACTGGGAGGTTTGGGGGGAGCTGGGTTGGGAGGGAGCTTTGGTGAGAGGATGGGGGCTGAAGCAAGGCAATGGAGTAGAGGAGAGAGAATTGCAAGGCTCTCCGTTTTCGTCTGGGGTTGGGGTAGAGTGAGTGATCAGGTAGGATCTCTTTGGAGGGCAAATAGGGTTTTATCTAGTAACTTGCAAGGAAACTGGGGCTTTTGATTAATTAATGACTTAAGTAATTCAACAAATATATTCAGTACTGCTCTGATTGTATCTCCTACTCTCCTTTCTGAACTCATTCCTGTCCAGATCCACCCACCCCTTCCCAACCCCTCCCCGTGCTCCTCTTGGCTGCTCTTCTATTAACTCCTGCCACACTTGCCTTATATTTGGAAGTAACCGTTTTTCCTCAAACTCCACTTGCCAGGACTGTAAGTTCAAATATCAGAAATGGAGACTCCTGGTTTGAGGTGTCTCTGGGCCCAGTCTATAGTTTTTGAACACATTGATTAATTCCATAAACTTTTGCTGAGCCCATTCTGGCTCAATGATGGTGCTAGGCGCTGGAAATAAATAAAGACATAGTCACTTTCCTCCAGACTAGCAAGAGACAAATAAACAGGTAATCAGGACACAAGGTGGTAACAGGAATCACGAAATCCCAGAAGAAGAGCACCTGACTCCATCTTGGAGAGCGGGAAAAACTTCTTGGAGAGGATATTTGAACTGATTCTTGAATGATGAGTGGGAGTTTCAGGCCAAGAAGAGGAAGAGGGAAACTTGGAGACAGAGACTTAGTTTACATCCGTTTGCTGCTTCTTCCAAACTGGGGGATCTTCAGTCTGGTCATGTGTGTAATGTCTGTAGGAACACCCATGCCATTGGGCAGTTATGGAGGTTATAGAATAACATAAACTACAAGTGCTGTGTATAGCTGAGCCTTCTGTTTCCTCAATCCCAGCGGCCCTCGTCTATACCCTCTTCTTCTTCAGTACCCTCCTGGGTGACCACACCTCTCAGCACTCCGCTGCTCAACCTCTAGGATCCCACGTTATGAAAGTCCTCTGTGCGTTAGGTTTTCACCTCCCCACCTCCCTCCCGCCAATGCCGAACTGGCTCTGTACCCCTTTGTGAACTTTAGTCCCTTGATCTCCTCATCCCCTTCTCAGTCTATCTGTCCCTGTGACCTTATTTGCCTTCCTCCCCATGTGGGTCCTCACAGCCAGCCAGTAAGTGGTTCTCTCTCCACCCCTTTGCCTCCTGATTTCCACTGTGTGCCCCCTAACCGATGCTCAACTGCCGTCTTCTCCAGATTCCTGCTGTCGGCGTCTGAGCATGCTGGAAAAAGCCCAGACTGGACAGTTCCATTGCATTTGGATGCTTTCCAATTGCTACTGGGCCCTTGCTACTTCTTAGTCATCTTTTTATTTATCTCTGTTGAGATACGTCAATGTATTTAAAGGGCCTAGCACTTAGCCTGAAGCATAGTAGAAGCCCAACATGTTCAATTCTCTTTCCTCGTCCCCTGACTTCTTGTCACCTACCAAGAGTGCCTAGTCCAGACCTTTTTCATTCTTCTCACATTTCTCATTTCCTTCAGCTCTAAACTTTTGCCATTTAGTGCAAACTTGTTCTACTTTTCTAATGCTCAGCTTACATGTAGTGATTAAGAGCATGTGGCCTCAATCAGCTTGCTGGGTCTAGTCATGTCTCTAGCTTCAGTTTCCTCTTCTGTAAAATGAAAATTGTAATAGTGATGATAAAAAGTACTCATGCCATAGGGCTGTTGAGAGGATTAAATGAGATAATATGTGTTAAGTGTTTAGTTTAGGATCTTTTACATGATGCAATCAATAAATGTTCATTGCTATGAAGGTGATGATGGTTTTGATGCATTTGAAAACCTTTTTCATCTTCCCTGTCTCAGAGAAATAGTTTTCCCTCCTTGCCAAGAACAAACTTGTGCTCCACATCCTATCCTCTCCAGACCCTTAAAAGACTTTCCTCTGCAATGAACTTCAATGTCTTCCTTTCCATCGGCTTCTACTTCTGAATCTATAAACATGTCAAATTTCTCCATCCTTAGAAAAACACCAAATTAAAAACCATATCTCAGCTCTACTATTGCCTCTAACTTTCTATACCTATTCCCCAATCCGCTGTCAGGTTATCCAAATGGTATTTATATTTACGGTATTTTTTCCACCACCACTCCCCATACTCACCCTTAATCCCTTGAGATCTGGCTTCCACCCTCAGCAATCAACAAAGCCACAAATAGTTTTCTTAAAGATCACTGAACTTTTCTCGACCTTTATCCTCCTCAAATGGTCGCTGCAGCATCCTTTGATGCGGTCTTCAAGAAACTCTCCTCTTTTGGCATGCCTGACTCTGTTCTCTCTCGATTGTACTCCCTCCTCTCTGACCACCCATTTCTATTTCTTCTCTGGCTCCTCTTCCTCTTCTACATACTAGAATGTACATGTTTCTACGAATCTGACCTCAGTCCTCTTTTTTTCTTGCTCTGTATAGACAGTCACCTCCCTGGTGATAGCTTTCAAATCTTCATCTCATTGGCACAACAACTTTGAACAAAAATTTGTTGTTATCTGGGAGTTGAACATTTGGTTCAGTACGACCCAGCAATTCCACTCTTAGTGATATGTCCAAGGGAAACTCGCACATATATGTCCCAGGAGACACATGAAAAAATGTTCACAGCTCACTGTTCAGAATAGCAAAAAATTGGAAGCAACTCATATGACCAATGACATGAGATAAATAAACTGAGCACATTCATGCAGTGGAATATTATGTAGTAGTGAAAATTAATGATATTCAGCCACACATGGATGAATCTCAGTGACATAATGTTGAGTGACAAAAGCATGTTCTAATAAACGTGATAATATAACCTCCCCATAAAGTTTAAAAACAAGAAAAATAAATCAATTTACTTTTTAGACATAAATATATACATAATAAAACATAAAACAGTGTAAAAAAGTTATAGATGCAGAAATCAGGATCACAGTTCCTCTGAGGTGAAGGGAAGGGCTATGTACGAGTGCTCTGTAGATGTGGGTTATTGGTGATGGTCAGTACTTGTGTTGTGCTATAAGTTTGCAGTGCTCAACATATCATTAAAGATAAGATAAATAAAATAGGGTCCTGCATGGATCGTTGATGAAGAAAATCTAGTTTTAACCTCTCCCTAAACTCCATTTCTGTTTTTCTAACTGCCTGCTGGTATCCTCACTTGAACATTTTGCTTGCGCTTGCCTCTCAAAATGTAAAAACTGACTTTACGCTCATCTTCAAATTTGATCAGTCTCCTTAATCCCAAATTTTTATAAATAACCTTCACCACTTCCAAGGTGGTTTGTCCTATACCTAGACTTCTATTAATAAAAGACTTCGTTTCCCCTAGATTCAGCTTCTTGCCAAGTTTTACTTTAATTGCCCCAAAAAAATGTATCTAGGAAGAGCAAAGGCAGAATTCTGACCCATATTGTTTGCTGCCACAGTCTATACTTTTAGTAACCTCTGTATAGGTGATACGGGATCAAAGCAGCCCCTGGGCAATGACCTCAAGCGTTGAGCCTTGAGGGATCATCTGCCTTCCCTGCAGGGAAGCTGAAGCACTACTCTGCTCTTTCCATAGCCTCTGCTTTCTGTTGAGCTCTTGCCTCTCCTAATGCAGGCTGCTGGGCACCCGTCCCCATCCCCTGAAGTACTGCCCAGTGTTCTGGCTTTGGCAAAATTTGCCAGGCCTGCTGGATGGCTCTTAAGGCCACCCCGTAGGGAGAAGGGCTATACTAGGCTCAGTGTTGGGGGAATAAACAGCTCTTGTGAGCAGCTGGGATCAAGGTGGATCCAGCCAGATGGAATCCCTGGCTTTTTCTTTTCTTGGGCACTGCCAAGCAGCCATCTCAAAGAGCAATCATACAGTACAGCCTCAGTCGGTTCTTGCAGGAGGAACGGGGAGGACAGGCTGGGGCTAGGAGGGAGAAATGAAGCCTCAAGCACAAAATGTGTTTAAATGCCTCAGAAGTGATTATTCTTTGCCGGGAGAAGTGATCATTCCTAATAAGGACACAGCAGTTCCTGTTTACAGTTGCTCCAAACATCCCTCACACCACAACTCATTGCAAAATACATGCCAAGGCCCAGCAGGCTTTTCTGTTTAAAACTCCTTTGACTTTTCAGCTGGTTAGGTCCACAACCTTGATGGCTTCTGGTCTCTCTTCCCTTGCAGAACAGGCACATTTTCTCCACACGTCTTAGACCAGGTTCTCTGCTAGATGAAAAGCGTCTTGCAAGCAGGAGTGCCCTCTTTTCCTTCTTTCCTGTCTACCCCCACAGCCCCCTTTGCGGGCTTAGACACATAAGCGATGAATCCCTGTGGACCAACTGGCAAGATCATTAGCATTTATTCAAACGTCAGGTCACCATAGACGGAAATTCTTCAAAATGCAAAGTGGACAATTCTTAAAGATTGCCTCTAAGGGGGAATTATGCAACGCAAATCCAAGCGTTTCATGTGCTCTGAGAGATGTTTCCTGGCTGGTTCTGTCGTGCATTAGGAGATAGAGTCAGCATAGAAGAGGAGGGATTTCAGGATATAGAAGGGAGAAAAAGGTTTTCTTTCTCTAGCAGTTTGGGGAAACCTTTTTTTTTTTCTCTGAAACACTCGACAAGCCTTTTTAAAGGACTTACCAGTAAGAAATTGTACTATTTCTAGGATTGTTGTCTTCCTGAGGTTTTTATTTAATTGATTAATGTATTTTTTATTTTTATATTTTATTTTAAAATATGAAACGCTTCACAAATTTCCATGTCATCTTTGCATGGGACCATGCTAATCTTCTCTGTTTCATTTCAATTTTAGTGTGTGTACTGCCACAGTGAGCACTTCTTGAGGTTTTTAAAGAACTGGATTCTCAACTACTACCTTCTTTTCCTCCCTCTTGCTCTTACCTCATTTTACTTCCTTCACCAAAGGGACTAAGCTCCTACCCTACAGACTGGAGACATTTAAAGGCACTTTCGATTGCACCGAAGGGATAGGAAGCTGTTATAGTACTCCCTGGGATAGAAGCTTGGGCTCTGGAGTCAGCCAGGCCTAGTGATGCCAGCTCTGCAGATAATTAGCTGGGACCTTGGGCAAGCGGTGAAATTTTTTAATCTCCAGTGTAAAGATACCTCATAGACTGAGGATTAAATGAAATAATGTATGGATAATGCTTAGCATAGTTAGCATCATAATGATCAATACATGATGGCTATTTTTTATTAATATCACTGCCTTATCTAACCAGAACTCATCTAAGAATCTCATCCATCTGGAACTCAGCCAAAAACTATAATAGAAAGTCAGTCAACAGAAAAAAGGTCTGTGAGCAGCTAAAATTAGTGTCTGTGGGCTAAAACAAAAATACTTTATTCACAGACATAATCCTGATTTGGGGCCTATTTATTATTGTGTATAGAACTGTGCCAAACTCACAGCAGATGAGGGGCAGCAAATTAACTAGATTAGTACCTTCTGTTCATGCATTAAACTGTGAGAGCCGCATTCTGATGATTAGTAACCAGAACTGCAAGGATGTTTAGAATAGGACAATTTATTGAATGTCCATTGGGTGATGAGCACCCCATTGAGTATTCTGGCATATTGTGTAATTTTAATCCCTGATATTACACAGGTAGACACCGAATTTAAGAAATGTGTTATAGAGTTTAAGAAATGTGTCACAAAGCCAGGAAGGGGATTTGACCTCAGAGTCTGCCTGAATTTAAAGCCTCCACATTTCTGCCCCCGTACACTCTCTTCCATAGAGCTTTATAGATCTTTCCTTCCTGCCTTTCTTTCTTCCTTCCCTTTTCCCTTTATTTCTTCTTCTATTCATGCACTGGATAACTGTAACAGAGAGTTTCTTTTTAACATTTTATTTTGAATAATTTTAGTTTCAAAAGAAGCTGCAAAGATAGTTTCAACATACCCTTCCCCAGCTTCCCCCAAGGACATCATCTTATGTAAGTAGAGTTTATTCTCAAAGCAAGGAGGTGAACATCAGTACAATGCCATAAACTAGACGACAGGTCTTATTTGGATTTCACCAGTTTTTTGATGCACTCATTTCTCATGAAACTTATAGTTTAGTATTTCTCTTATTGTAGCAGAGTTTGTAACTGGCAGTCCTCAGTGAAACTAAGTTCACATTTAAGAAGTGAAAGAAAAGCACAAATTTTGGGGAAAGATTTTATTCAAAATTGTTGGAATAAATAACGTTTTGACACTTAAAGGGGTAAATAGTTTGCTTTCTGGAAGATTTAGCTCTTCAAAACAATGAATATTCCAAAGCATTCTAGATGGCTGGAGGTGGTAGTCTATGATTTCTCTTTGGAACATGATGGGATTGGCCAACTCCTCAGTGATATGAAAATCTTATTAAAAATCTAGTCCATGTTCAACGTGTCCACATTTAACTGTGAAGAGGTTTCCCCCCCAACGTGGCTTTTCAGTTTCCAAAACGCATCAGGACGCCATATTACACGACGTGGGTGGAATATTTGTGAGTTTGGCTGTCTTCTCAATTCATTCCATGTGTGCCACAGAACTTAAGTGCTGGAGTCAGGCATTTCTGAATACAATTTTCCACATGTAGATTCCCCACTACCCACTGAAGCACACACATCTGATCCAGTTTATTGGGGTGTGAGATTACTTTTTTTTTCATTTTGAAAATATTTACTGCGATCAGAAGTGAAGCAGAGCGATGTGCTCGTTCTGAGTTAGGTGACCTCGGGCCAGCGAGCCAGCTGCCTCTACTGGTCTCTCACTGGTACACCCGTCCAGAATGTGACCTCCTCACAAAACGCTCTCACACTCTCTCATTTCATTCTCTTCTTCTTTTTGCTGCTGGTGTAGGAACTTTCTAGGCAGCCATTGTTTTCCTCCCAAAATGTATTAAGAAAGGCTTCCCTCTTGCCATCTTACAGGGATGTCCCGCCAGACTTAGCAGGTCGTTTCTGAACTGCCCTTGGTATATTCATGTTCAACTGCTTTTCTCCTTTTGTGCTTCTCATTTTTGCTGGTATCATCACCATCCTCTGGGATATGGAGACTTAAAACTTGAATGGCATCTTTAATGTTACCTTTTCTTTTGCCCCGCCCCTCTGCTCAGGGCTGAGCGCTGTCTGTTCCATCTCTTCCTCATCTCTCCTCTGTCCTGTCATTTCCATCCACTGGGACTCCCTTGAATCTAGGACGGACAGAAAGGAAGCTGGACACTCTTCTTTGCCAGATTGTGAACTCTCTGAGGATGGGGACTGAAATATTATCCTCCATTGTGGCCCTGAGATGATGGCTGTGCCATGCTTGGCAGATGACAGGCCTCGGATGCTGAGTGTCTTTCCTGGGGGACCCACTGCTCAAGCCGGGCTCTGCTCCTTTCATGCTGAGCTCCAACGTGGCAGAGGAGGGAGGACAACGGGGAGTCAGGCCAGGATGGGGAGAATGAACTTCCTGACGCTTCTGCTTCCTACCACTTGTTTAGGCCACTGCCCCCTGCCCTGCAGCTCTTTTGCCTGTTCTCTTACCCCAAACTTCCATTCCCTACTTTGGAACAAGTGAGCCTATTGTCTGGGACTAGGAAGTCGTGGATCCAGATCTCCTGTTACCTGTATCAGCAACATACAGTCACTCCTCATTCAATAATGATGCACTGAGCTTCTTCTTTGTGTAGGCAGACTGCAGTTTTTCTGCCATAGAATCTCTTACATTCTTTGTTGCTCACTCATTTGGCCTCATTGTGTATATACAGGCCACTTATATATAAATATTGTGTGTGTGTATGTGTGTGTGTGTGTGTGTGTGTGTGTATGTGTAAATCAGCATTGCTTTGAGACTCACTTGCCCCACCCATTTCATAGTTTCACCTATGTATGAATCAGAACTCAGAGACCAAAGTGGTGGCTCTTGGTCATCAGGGCCAATTTCAGACAGGGCCTTAACAGACAACATGGGACATCCCACATTCCTGGCCTCATGCCTCACCTTGAGATCAATCAGATCATTGCAAATCTATTCCATAGAATTACATGTTGAAGCTGCATTCTGGCAGAGTTTCTTTGCCAGTACTTCTTTTGAACTTCAAAAGTTGTCTCTAACACGCTGGGATTATGTCTTATCTGCTTAAGAAGACAATTTGGCCACAGTCAGGCATTTTGCAGGAATACACATTGAACATGCGTCTGATGTATTTGTAAAATATGCTTGGGAGTCTGAAGACAGATTTAGCTTTGTATTATTGGGTATTAAAGGGTCACAGATTCAAATCAAGTGCAGTGGCCTGCCTGCAGTGCCTGGAAATTCCATCTATGAGTCACTGAAGAGACGAGGGATTTAAGTCTGGGCTGTGGCGGTACTGAACCCCTCAAGCCCTGCAAAATTAGAATTCTAGGAAGGCTCTCAAATCTTTTTGTGTTAAAAACATTGTATTTCTGAAAACACAACTTGCTGTTGTCTTTTTTTTTTTGAAAGCAAGGTTTTTAAACTTCCAAATTATGTTCATAAAGTTTCTTAGACATCAAACAGGTCTTGCGTAATAATATTTCTGATGATTTAAGGGCAAATAAATAAAAAGCATATGAATTAAATGTCCCTTAAAAATATTCGTGCATTTTAAGATTATGGGGGGAAAGCGCTTAATGAAAACATTTTGCATTTCACAAGCCCTGAATGTTTGAAAGATAGTTGGGGCATTTGATGAATTCTAAACAAGACCAGGTTCTCCTATCTTTGACAGAATGCTGTGAGCCAGTTTTCTGTATTTCCAAGAGAAATGGTCTGCCTAATTCTGGGGAACAACAGTCCGCACCCTAGCAAAGAAAGCCCGGCAATGTGAGCCATCGTTTTCAGTTGAGAAAACAGGAGTGAGGTAATGGCCACAGCCTGCAGTGAACCCTCTGGAGTGGCCTGATTTATAACTGTTTTGGGAGCCTCACAATATTACATCTCTTGCTTTCATACACACATAATGTCTCAGCCTTCCCACCCCACAATATTTTAGGTGGAATTAAAGATTTTCCACTGGGGCATGTAAAACCTTGGCTCTTGTCCAAGCCAAAATTCAGCCACCCCTTGAGCATCATAATTGAGGTCTAAATAGAACTTGGCATCATCCTAGAGTCTCTCAATCAATCAACTAACATTAAACGCCTACTAGAGTGAGCCCTTACCAAGATGGAGAGTAGGAAGGAGCGAGGAAAAAGGGCATTAAAAAAAAAGTTCAGAAACTCAGAAGACAAAGTCCCACTTTCAAGCAGCTAATGATCTGAGAGGCTGGAATACATGGGACATAATCAAATACTACTAGGAAGGTATGGATAAGGAATGCTGGACTAGGAAGCCTCTCGAAAGAGGAGGAATTTTTGATGGGCCTCAGGGATTGAGCTGGTTCATTCACTTGTGAAAACTCATTTGTGAAATGTTTCTTGAATACCTACTACATGCAACACACTGGGCTGGTACTGAGGATACAGAGGAGAACCAGACAGATCTGGTCCTTGCCCTTGGGCAGCTTGCATTTGAGTTGGGAAGACAGGTATCCTCCAATAGCTCTCATTATATCCTTAAATGTAATTGTGAGTGCTTAGAAGGAGAAGAATAGGGCCCTGGGAGAAGCTCTAGCAGGATACTTGACCAAAGTTATGAGTTGAATTGTCCTAGACCCTTAGTTAGTGTGGTCCACTGATCAGTTTGACTTAAGTGAAGAATCTGAGGCTCCTTCCCAGCCGTAGTGAACCAGAATCTGCATTTTTAACTCAATTCCAGGTGATTCTTAGGCACATTAAATTTCTAGACACAGTGCCAAGGTAACAGTATGCTAAAATCAAGCAGGCGGGGGATTCCTGGGTCTCACAAGTGTTAGGCTATCTGGATTAAATGGAACAGACACCCCTTTTCCTGGATGATATTTGTACATCTGAATCAAGCGTGAAGGACCCTCTATCTCTTGAATGGATGCCAAAGGATAGCCAAGGTAAATGAACAACACTCTCAACTTTGCATTGTTGATTTGTAACTTATTTTCAGTTCTGTGTCTACTGGGTCAGGATCCTCTCATGCTCCAAAATAGGAGATCTATTCTGTTTGGCATCAATATTTCCCCGTACTTCCCTCCTTCCACTCTCAGTGGTGGCTAATGCTTTCCAGATGAGGTGCGAGCAGCTGCTAATTGTACCCGGATCAGTCTTGATTTGTGTTTCAGTCAGCAAGGCACCTCACTAATGGGTCTGAAACTTGGCAGAGGGCCTGGGACCAGTGTCAAAGGAAACAGATCCAAAAGGCACACGGAGAAAGGCCAGGAGACAGGGAGTCGATAGAGAAAGGTTTGGAGGCTGAAAAGAGGGGGAGGGAATCAAAAGGACAGGAAAGAGCTAAGAGCCTTTTTCGGAAAAGCAGTAGAGAAACAGACCTGGGAGCTGGGGACTGTGGAGGAGAGGGGTGGGGGAGACGCGGAAATAACGGGGGAGGTGGAGGGAAAAGCAGCAATCATATCTGCATCTCTGAGAGGAGGCAAAGGAGAAGGCAAGATACTCAGACTATACTTCGTGATGTGATCCTGAACGCTGATAAAGTCTGTGGCCTCTCAGAGAGAAACCATACGTGGGGATGTCAGATGGAGCAGCCCTGTCCCCATCTGCAGGCAGAAATCTGACGCCTCTCTCCGTTTCTCTCTGGGCCCTGGCTCTCCAAGGCCTTGGCAGGGAGCGCTGAGTTCTCACAGCAGCCAGCAGTGCAGGCTCAAATTCTAAGTCTGACAGCGCTGCGGGGCTCAGACACACCTTGGCTTTATGAGCTGAGGCCCAAGGCAGGGCCTCTCCTGGCTGAGCGGCTGGAGCCGGCTTTCCTGAAATCGAGCTGGAAAAGAGGCCTTGTTAGGGGAAGCTGAGAACGGAGGCCTAAGGCTTTTCTGAATTGGACACATTCACTGTACTTATTAAAAAAAAATCACCTCTATAAGAAGGAGGAAACACACTTGCCTATATGAATTCCAAATTATCTGAGCGAGGGAGAACCCACATATACATGCAAGTTTGTGCAGGGAAGCAGAGAGTGAAAGAAATAGGGAAACAGGTTAGGGTTTCCCGTGGACAAGCTAAGCATTGCTTAGAAATAAATAAACAAGCTTGTGTTTTGGAGTAAAAAATGGGTATTTTGAAAAAAAAAATGTTTAAACAAGACCTTGTACACGAAAGTTCAAAGTAGCAATATGCATAATACCCAAAAGATGGAAAAAACCCAGATGTCCGTCAACTGATGGTAAACGAAATGCACCGTATCCACATAGTAGAACATTATTCAGCCATAAAAAGGAATGAAGTTCTGATACATGCAACAACAAATGACTCTTGAGAACATTATTCTAAGTGAGAGAAGCCAGACACAAAATGCCACATATTGTATAATTTCATTTATAACAAGAGTCCCCAACCTTTTGGCATCAGGGATCGGTTTCATGGAAGACACATTTTCCACTGAGGGGCAGGGGGTGGCTGCAGCAGAGGAGCTCTGCCACCTGGTCCCTAACGGATACAGGTCCATGGCCCCAGGAGTGGGGAGCACAGATTTCTAAGATATATCCAGAAATGGCAAATCCACGGTGACGGAACGTGGCTTAGTTGTTGCTAGGGGCTGGGGGAGGGCAGAATGGGGAGGGATTTCCCTTTGGAGGGTTGAAAAAGTTCCACAATAGATAGTGGTGATGGGTGCACCACATTGTGAATACACTTAACACCACTGAATTATACTCTTTCAAATGGTAAATTTTGCATTATGTGTATTTTACCACAATAAGAAAAAGCATTGAAATAACCATCATTGTGAATATATGAAAAAAAAGTTGCTGTCTCATAAACTTGTTTTGTAGTTAGATACTGCTTCTGTTTTGACTCGTATTCAGAGTTTTGTGACCTTATGATATTTGTTTTAATATGACCCTGAAGGGGAAGGAGAACAAAGAGTTCTGAAGAATAAGAGGAAAAGGGTGATGGAAATAAAAGGAAAGAGAAAGAAAGTCTCTAGGGCAGGAAACAAGAGAGCAGAGATGGCCTGCGATAGAAAGGCGGCCAGGGGGAAGGGGAGCAACACTTGTGTGGTGCTTGCCTAGGAGAAAAAGAAACCTCTGACACAAAAAGAGAGATATAGAGAACAAGGCAAATCTTGGAGCACAGCCAAACAGCATGGAAAAGAAACCAGGATAAACTAAAATAGATCCTTCATGCAAAACAAAGCAACACAAAAACAAGTGTAAACTTCGATTTTTTTGTCTCACTCCTGCCTTTATTTCCTGTGACTTGAGTTCTTAAATCTATGAACTGTCACAGATCTGGGGTGTGGGGTCTGTGGGTGGGAGGTAGATACTTCCTTTCCATAAGGTGGACCTCCTTGACTAGGGCCATTATCCACCAATGGCTGGTCTCGCTGCCCAGGTGTCCTCATCCTGGGACGTGATTAAGTAGAGGCCAGATGAGCCCCAGCAGGAAGAACTGTGCATGAGCCGGCAATTGGGAAAGATCATTTCCAGAATCTCTTCCAATTCTGAATTCCTGTGTGTAAATGATTCTAAGCCATGTGCAAGTGCCTGCAAAGGAGGGGGAGGGGCAGTCACTGGGTCAGGAGATCAGTGGGTGAATGTTTACCACACACACGTGCTCTATTGCAAAGGGGATTTGTTGGAAGGACCTACAAGGCTCTTTCTTGTAGAGAGCAGTTCGATGGGAATACTGAGGCTGAAACTAACTTTCTGACATTATGTCCAGTTGGTTGAGATGTAAGTATTTGTGAAAATATCTTTTAAATTTGAAAGTACACATTAAAAAGATAAAAATAGAAATCATAAGGCCAGGTGCGGTGGCTGACGCCTGTAATCCTAGCACTCTGGGAGACCGAGGCAGGAGGATCGTTTGAACTCAGGAGTTTGAGACCAACCTGAGCAACAGCGAGAACCCGTCTCTAACAAAAAAATAGCTGGACAACTAAAAATATATAGAAAAAATTGGCTGGGCATGGTGGTGCATGCCTATAGTCCCAGCTACTCGGGAGGCTGAGGCAGGAGGATCGCTTTAGCCCAGGAGTTTGAGGTTGTTGTGAACTAGGCTAACGCCACGGCACTCACTCTAGCCAGGGCAACAGAGTGAGACTCTGTCTCAAAAAAAACAAAATAGAAATCATGGATAATCCTACCACTTTGGTGGGTATATTCATGCATATTTACCTGTACTTAGAACATACACACACAGGATCATATGAACATGCTGTTTCATTTGAACATCTTTCTAGGTTATTAAACAGTCTTTGACAACACAATAACTTTGGGGTGTGTGTGTGTTCAAGAACTTTATGATAAAAACAAAACAAAACATACAAACAACAAAACCTCCTGCATTTTCTAAGGCTTTCAAGGAAGAAGACCTGTGAAAGAAATCAGCTTCTGAGGTCTGAGTTTCTTCCGTGTGTACGTCTGCTAATGCATTTGAATCTTATGAGAACTGCAAAGTTTTCCAGATTGAACCTGCAAATGCATTAGACAAATCTCATTCTTAGCTATACGGGGATTTGGGTGACATCTCACTTCCTATGTAAGGAAGAAGCTTGTGAAGGCTTGCTGGTACTTTGTCCCCGGGGGTGGGGGTGGGGGGGAGAAAATGAGCATAGCAGGTGTCCTTTTAGGCTTTGTTAAGCAGAAGCCTGGTCTATGAGAGTTTGAAAGAAAGAATTCAGGGACAGGGAAGTGGAAGCTGTTTCCTGTATTCAAGCAACAACCACTTGCTGGTACATATGATGCAACTCAAGAATGAGGCCAACACAGCCCCCACCTACAAGACCACAGTTGTAGCTACAAGCATTGAGATGGGGAAGGTTTTGCTCAAATGGCCTGAGAGTTGCTGCCTTTGTTTGTCTTTCACCCAGAACTGCACAATTGGTTGTTGAAAGGGCACAACTGTTTTCCCTGGGGTCTGGGGCACGGTCTGTTCACACGCTAAGAGGTAAGTACCGCGTGGAAAATCACACTTACAAGATGGTAGGGTGTCTTCCAGGCCCTCCAATAACCTGATGAGTCTGTGATCTTCCAGTGGCTCCTCATTACACTCAGAATAAATTCCTAAATCCTTACCTTGGTCTGCGAGGCCCTGTGCGACCTGCACCATGACCCCACTCCCCCAACTTCTGTGGCCTTATCTCCTATGATGCCACCCTCCTCACTCACTTCCAGCCACATGGATCTCCTTGTGGCGCCTCCGACAGCCAGCACACTCGTGCCTCTGGCTTTACCGTTCCCTTTGCCTGTGAAGTCCTTCCCTCAGTGTTTGTCTGTCTCACTCCCTCACTTCATTCCCACTCTGCTCAAATGTCACATCATTACCACCAAGTCATTCTCAGACCAAATAGCATCTTCCCTCCATGGCTTAGCTATCTGCCCCTTCCCTGGCTTGATTAGCACTTACAGCCACTGTATACGTATCTTGTTTAACATCTTATTATAAATGTTATAGATATTATCATCCGTCTCCCACACTAGAATACATACACCCTGAGAACAGGGACTTTGTTTTGTCCACTGCTATGTCCCTGGCACCTTCACCAGCCTCTGGCACAGGGTTCAGTGAAGGGTGGTTACATGAATGAATGGCCACTCTTTCCTTTCCTGCTGGCTGATTACCTTCACCTCTCAGTCTATGACTTGTAGCCATTTCTCTTACAGCTCTTGGTCTCTTCTTGTGCTCAAGATTCAACTTGCCACCATAGTTTCAGGTAGAAAATGTCTTTAAACCATCTGAATCTTAACTCAGGGGATATCAAAGGGATCCCCCTGTACAACCCCCCCGGATATAACGTCTTCTCCATTCAGACACAGCCTCCTGCTCAGCTCTCCTGAGTCTCCTGATGTGAATGAATCCCCTCTTCTTTCTACCCAAATCAGAAATAGATGGGGCCCTCCCAACGCTAGCAAGGCTACCAAACTATTCTGGCATCTGCGGCTTCCCATCACTCTATTCTTCTGGACACCAAGCAGCTCCACCACTTATCTCCCTACAGCTCTCAAGTCCTGAGAGGACCTGACGATCGAGGCTAATATCTTTAAAGTGACCCAATGCTAGTAGAGCTTCTGCACCACTCCTCTCAGTTGAGAACCTTCTTGTATGAGCAGGATATTGGCTCAAGATGCCCTAAAAAATGAAAAAATTGAAGGACAGATTCTTAAAGCCTGAGTGGTGTTCCTTGGAAGAAGCTGAGATGCTCTAGAGCAAAGTTTGGGTTCATAAGTGGCCAGCTTTTCTGCTCTTCTGATGTTGTAAGGACGTTGAACGTAGGGGCTGTTGTTTCTGAAGACTTGGAAGCTGACATCTTGAGAACTGCCCTTCCTCACTGGTGGAGTCTTTCCAATCCTGTAGGATGGCAGCTTTTCCTACTTCAGGTTCTTGTGTAAGACACTAACTTCATCTGGAGAAGGGATCTGGGCCCCATGAGGCTGGGAGGCTGTGGCTGGGGAAGAAGGGAGGGCAGAAGAAGCAGGATGTCTCTAACTTGTTATAATTGCCTCCTTACACATCTGTCTACGTTTGGCTCACTCTCAAGGCCTGCACAGTCAAGGAGTACACCTGTTGACTGATTGACTCTCTCTCCCTTTCCACTGCAATGTACTGGGGGATTTTTTTTTTTTTTTTTTTTTTTAGCTATAATGACTTTTGCTATACTTCCCATGCCAGAATCATTATCTATGAGGACAAATAACAACGACATTACGCAGGCAGGCAGCACCTAGCTGTCCAGCAGAAGATATAATGCTGTGATTTGCAGAAGTGAAAAAATTCAAATGTTCACGCACACATGTCATCAAAGCATTTTAGCATTCTCATTTCATACACACCTTACCTATAGCACTTTGGGCATTCATTTCCCTACTGCAGACAAAAAGATGGGGTGGATGGCAGAATAAGTTCAAGTGCTCTTGCCTGGCAACACAACCAGGAGTGGAGAAGATATGAATTCAGACTCTTACTGCTACGCACTCCCTATCTACCATTGGCATTGATTCTTGATCATTCTCTAACTTGCACCAGTCACATAAGAAAAAATATGTTGATTGACATTCAATATGATGATTAAGAAGATAATAAAGAACTCTTCTATTGGAAGCTCTTTCTAAGTATGAAACAAAACCTAGAAATCAGAAATAAATAAATGACTTAATTTGACTACATATAAGCTAATCATCTCTGCAAGATACCCTAAGTAGAGTGAAAGACACATAAACACTGGGAAAAAAGTATGTCTTATATCACAAAGGGTTAAATTTTCCTAATAAATAAAGAACTTGGAAAAATCAATTTAAAAAGCCCTAACCACTCAAAAGAAGAAAGAGTAAAGAATATTAATAGATATTTAACAGAAAAGAATATACTAATAGCTATTAAATGTGTGAAAGATGAAGAGCTTCATCCACAATAAGGGAAAATAAGTTAAAAAACATTGACAGACCATTTTTCACCGATATCAAATTGACAAAGTCCAAAAAGTTTGAAAAACTATGTTGGGGAAGGTTTACAGAAATAGGCACCCCATACACTGTAAGTGGTCTTGTAAAGTAGCATATATTATGAAAATTTAGCAAAATGCATTTTAATCACAAATGCTCATACTCTTTGACTACCTTCTAGAAATTCATCCTAAAATACTCTCATTGGCTAAATGACGCATGGATGAAGCTATTCATTGCAGCATTATTTTAAATAATAAAAGGTTGGGGCTGGGTGCAGTGGTTCACACCAGTAAAATCCTAGCATTTTGGGAGGCCAAGGAGGGAGGATTGCTTGAGGCCAGGAGTTCAAGACCAGCTTGAGCAATAGTGAGGCTCTGTCTCTATGAAAGCTATTCAGGAGGCTGAAACAGGGGGATTGCCTGAGCCCAGGAGTTTGAGGTTGCAGTGAGCTATGATGATGTCACTGCACTCTAACCTGTGTGACAGAGTGAAACCCTGTCTCCAAAAAAAAAAAACAAAAGGCTGACAACTTAAATGTCCATTAATAGGGGATGGGGGCTGGTTAAATTGTGATACATTTATACAAGAGAACATTTTCAGCTTAAAAACGAATGAGAATGCTTTTTTAATATATTGATGTAGAAAGATTTCTAAGATATATTAAGTGAAAAAAGCAAGGTACAAAATAATGTGTTAAGTACACCATCTTTTTGCAGGACAAAGTAGAGAAAGAGTGGTATATATTTACTTGCATATGAAATGGCTCTGCAAGGATACACACAAAAAAAACTGGCAATGTTGTTTGTCCTGAGCAAAAGAACCGGGCGGCTGAGAGACAGAGATGTGCAGGAGATATATTACATATATCCTTTCAAACTTTCTAAATTTTGGACCAAGTGAAGGTATTACTTCAAAAAAAAAAATTTAAGCAACTTATTTCGTCTTTAAGAAACATCAGCTAATCTAATCATCAGCTTCAAGGATTAAAATCTCAGATAAAAATCTCAACAAATGCAGCAAATAACTTTTAAAAAATGTTTTTATTCTTAATTCATGGTTGAATAAGAGAGAGAGAAAGGTGGAGTGTGAGAACCTGGCAGCATTTGATATTATCCAGGAGACTAGAAAGGGATGATGAGGAGTGAGAGAGAAGGAAAGAAGGACAGGCACAGAGGGAGAGAGTCACAGAAAATCAGGGAGACAGGTGGAGACAACAGTTGCTGAAGTAGATGCTACTATTAGGTTAAAATGCTGCTACTGCACTTTGGCATTCACCTCAGGGCGTGCTTCAGACCAGACTGTCCTTTGTTAGTATTGCTCTTTGAGACTGAGTTTATTTTTCCATGGACTTCTTGGGGTTTCTCTTGTGTATAAGGAATTGACAAAGGTTTGAGAAATTTACTTAGGAAACATGGAGGTCCTCTGACCCCACCAGAGAAAATAAACAAACGTAAAGTGGTACTTACAGGGGGATAAAATAACTGTGACTTCATGATTTGGCAGAATGAATCAATAATATGGATTGTGAATATTCAGTGTGTTAATGGGATTTACTCACATATGTACATGTATGATAAGGTGTGAATACACTAAGGAGATAAATTCCATATAATTGACCCCAATGTACTTGTCTCCTTGCTAATATTGATAATGACTGTGGTCCCATAACACTTTAAGCAAACCTCCACTTTAAAATATAACAACTCTTCTCTCATGCACTTGATTGTAAACTTTTTGAGCGTCGTGGGTTATGCCTTCCTTATCTTTGCATTGCCAAACTTAGCACAGTACCTGGCACGTTATAGGTGATCAATGTTGAATTTAACTGAATTCAGACTGCAATCAATTAGGAGTTATGCTAGACTGCATGCAACAAAAGCCCAACCAACCGTGGCTTAAACAAGCTATGAATCACCTAATAACCACCGGAGGCAGGCAGCAGCGCAGAGTTTGTGCAGCGTTTGTAGGGACCAGGCTGCTTCCGTATTTCTGCTTGCCAGACTGGTATGCAGCCGTCACGCTCATGGTCCACAGATGGCGGCCATCCTGCCCACACTGCAGTCCAGAAGACAAGGCCGGGACAAAGGGCAAAGCTGAGTGGCTTTCTAATCCCCGACTCAACTAGTTCCGCCCATCTCTCATTGGCCGGAAGTGGACACGTGGCCTCACCTACAGCGCAATGACGTCTGGGAAAACGAGTGCTGTAACTGGGTGCGCTGCGGTCAATAACAGAATACATTTCCGCCTCTGAAACTTCTCTCTTACTCGCCATATTTCTCCTGTCCTTTAGATTGGCAGTGGTGACGTTCCATTCTCTTGCAAATCCCAGCAAGTTCAATTTGACTACAGACCATCAGAGGCCGTGCATTATTTTACTTCTACTCCACCCCCATCTACCCACACCCACACCCACCCCGTCCCCCACCCAGTGATGTTTCTGGCATATTCTAAGACTCTAACTAAAGTAATACAAGTTCCTGGGCCAGTACATTGCCTAAATTCCATATACTGTCTTTGGGGTTGAGAATTGGAATATTCCCTAGGGTCAGAATTGGATGCAAATTCTTTCTCACTCTGTTGCTCTTCTGCAATTCTAGTCCCCTCCCCCCAGCACAGCTGTCCTCTGTGGATTGTATCATGGGATTGTCTCCATCAGAGGATTTCTTACAAACATCTGGCGGCAGAGCCTGGCCTGTTCCAATCCTCTGAGTCCTCCCAGACCACAGGCGTTCTCCTGGATAGTCAAGTGATCTTTCCCCTGAGTCTGTGGAGGAAATTTGTACTGGTCTCCTGTGCTTCTCGCAGAACAGGAGAAGATTGTTTATTCCACATAATTAATGGACAGAGAAACTCGGCCTAATTTATTTTACTCATAGGAATGCAAGTCAGTTCTTTCAAGACAAGAATGTGTGTCTTTACCTCACCCAAGCAGACTCACAGTTTCCCATAAAAGGTAGATACACTTGGGCCAAAGATGAAGGGAAGGACCAATTCTCAAAAAAAATCTAAAAAAGAAATTCAACATAAGTTTAAAGAATTCATGTTTCTGTTTTGGTCATATCATCTTAAGCACTTTGTGTGATCATTTAAAATTATTATTGGAAGGTATCTAATGAGGATTTTTGTGTTAGAGCTTTGGGCTACAGACTGAATTTCTGTGGCCTTTCAGAATTTTCTAACTCTTGAGGAAGTCAGTGTCCTTTAATTTATCTTGATCGAAGAATACTGGATTTTACTGGCACATCTGAAGCCAGATGGAGAGAATGGTACATTTCAAATGCCTGCCTGCTGTATACAGAGCAGAGTGCTAGGGACAGTGATACATTACAAAGGCCATGGTTCTGAGACCCTGTCAAACTGCATTTGCAAAACTCTTTGCGGATGGATTTTTATGAATTCTTTAGAGTAGATCAGCAAAACTGCATTCTTCTTAGCAGATGCCATCAATCAATTAACTAATTCCACACCCCATAATAGTCATGTGTCTGTGGTAAAAGCAGATAGTAGAATGGGAAAAGCATGGGTTTCAGACTCACGCCTGTGTCTGAATTCCAGCTCTACTATTTAATACTAGGGATTAAATACGGGGATTCTCTTTGCCTTCCTTTCTTCATTTGTAATCTTGTCTTGCAGGATTGTTACTGAATGTAAAAGCTCTGGACTCATGGTAAGGTGCTTCATAGACGGTAGTTATAATTAACATACAAAGTATTTTCCACTGTTTAACTTCCTCTGAAACCCGGTAAGCTCAAATTGAAACAGGCATTGGCCTCAGTACTGCCTCCCATGACATGAATACTGTTGTCAATGACTTAATGTGGGACCTTTCCCGCTCTCTCACTTCCCATTTACTCTACCTGGAATGTCATCTTTTCTGGGAAACTTTCCCTGTGCCCCAAGATTGGGTTACGTGCTCAGCGCTCCCATTGCCTCCTGGGTGAACCCCTATGGCAGCCCTTATCAGTGTGAATGAAAAATATTATGCATGAGCTGATTATAGCTATATATTTTATATGTATATAAAGAGCATAAAGTGATACACATAATTGTATTTGAGAATTTTCTTGTGACATATATAACGGATTTTTAAAACTCAGTAGCCACTCTCCTCTGCTACACTGCAAAGTCTGCTTTTCTTGCAAAATATAGTTTCCACTTCTACCTCCTCCTTTTCCAGTTCTTTATACTAGTAAATTGAAAAGGCATTATTCTTTTCTTTAGGTGCTGCACTTAGGCCTGCTCCATCAACACAGATTCCCATGAACTGCAGAGCTGCAGGGTTAGAAAGGAGTTAGAGAGCAACCAAGCCACACTTTCGTTTTCCAGAGGCAGGAATTGATGTCCATAAAGGGGAGGAAGACCTTGCCCAATGTCTCCTTGCTGGTTAGTGGCAAGTATAGTATAAAACACAAGTCTCAGTCTTCTCCACTACCTAACACATACATAGTAGGAATTCAGGAATATTTGTTGAATAAATGACTGCCTTTCATAATAGAGGACAGATATGCCAGAATTCCTCAGAATGCCCACATCCTGGACATCTTGTCTCTGGGTACCCAGTTGAGAGTCAGCATTTGAATATAAAATCTGGATTCACAGAGCAGAACCAAAACACAAAATAAAGCAAAAACCAAAACCAAAAACCAAAAAATAAACAAAAAACAAGGAAAAGAAACCTAAAGTCATGGTCTGTTCTGGTAGAAGGCTGTTGTTTGACCTAAAATACTTAGAACAGTCCTAATTTTCATGGGTGTGCCTGCTGTTCTGCAGATCTAGGTCTTGGGCCAATTAAAAAGCTATGGGTTTATTTTGGTTTATTTTAGGCAGCCTGCTGTGGCATCTTCCTGTTGTGGTTGAGAACATTGTGTAGATGGGCAAACATTTGGACTCCTATTTGGATGAGATCTCGTTATTTTATTTCGAAAGGAAGCAGAGCTGGTATAGGAAGTCCATGGGGAGTCCTAGTGGAAGAAGGTGATATCTGTCTTGCTGCAGAATGTGGGTAATATGAAGAAAACCAACATGGAAAAAGGTGTCTGGTTCCTTGTGTTGTTTTGGAGACAGTCCAGGCTAGGGGGATGGATCTACCTTCTTGCTTGTGGAGAGATCATGGGCAATTCACTCTGGTCTTGGTTTCTTTTAAGGGAAATAAATTACAATCCTGATTAAGAGATTCAGAGGAGGTAACAAATATGAAAGACTTTTGAAAACAATAATGCACTACAAAAATTTGTGGTGGTGAATGGCTGGGATTGAATTCAGCACAGGTAATTATTTTTTAAAAAGCAGTTGGTATGACATCATTTCTTTTTAAATGATGGCAAATAAGAGAGAGTGAGCAGAGGAGGCCATGCTTATAAGGAGGGAAGGAAATGACTGAATGAAGGGTTTTATATCATGGAACAATGGTGAAAAATCTCGGATCACAATTTCCTCTTGTCCACTCATCTACCTCCCAGCTGCTACAAAACACTAGAAACTAGTAGACTTTGGCCACAGTTTTCTCTTCCTTTTCAGGGTCCTTTCCCTATCAGCCCATTGCTCATCACGGAACCCTGGCATATAATAGCTGTGGTTGAATAGAGAACACAACAGTCTTAGAATCAAGAGCTTAGATGTGAGCCTGAGTTCCTCCACACATGGGCTGTGTGGCCTGGAGATGTTTGTAAACCTTTTCTCACCCTAGGTTTCCTCATCTGTGGCAAAGGAAGAACAACTTACTATCCAGGTAGTGTCCAAATGAAATAATGTTTGTGAAAAGCCTTTACAAACTGTAAAGTGCGTTAGACATGCCTATTGTTATACCTTAGCTTCTTTTTTTACTCAACTCCTTCATTTGTAAAACAGGGACAGTGACACTTACGTCATCAGGCTATTTTGGTTCTACGTAAAGCCCTCTGCACATAACTGAGTCTCACACCATAGCTCACCCTAGATCCATAGGCTCCTGTTACTCTACCACATAATGGAATATCTATTTCCAGCCTGACATTCTATTTTGTTGTTAGATTTCACCCTCATAGAGCTTGCCATTTGCTTGGTAAGCTAAGACTCTCCCATGATTTACCTGGCACCGGAGGAAGCTGGGACCCACATTTGATGACAAGAGGCCCTTGGTCCCCTCCTTCAAGAGGATTTAAGTCTCTTCTCTGCTCCAGACACCCCCACTGTGCTGATAAGAGGGAGATCCAGGAAGAGGTGAAAAAACAGAGTGAACTGTGACAGCCTGAAGAACATTAAAAAGGAACTTGCACACAGTGCCACCAAACGCCGGAGGACACTGAGTGAGAGGAGGGCCTGTCCACTGAGCTGGCCATCTCCTGTCTTCCCTCAGAACGGATAGCCGCTTTCATTCACGTCCACATGCGTCTATTCTCTGCCTCTTGAGTGGGTCTGAAACTGGAAACATCTGCACTAGTTTCGTTTGGGTGTGATTTATAAGGACTCCCTGCGGTCGCCTCTCCCTTCTCCTCCTCTTCTCCTCTGGGGCTTAGGGGTTTGGGGTTTTTTTGTTTTTAAACAGCCTTGTGTTTCTTGAGACTGGGTCACCTTGATTTATTACGCCCTGGACTCATTAACAAAAGACTCTGGGACAGGTCATTTATTTTCTGAGTGGTGATTTCCTGTCCTGCCCCAGCCCGGCTCAGCAGGGGCTGAGCGCAGCACAGACTTCCATGAGCTGCACTGTCACCATGGGAGAACCGAGTGGAGCAAGGAAGGTTCAGAGGGCAGAAAACGTCTCTTAAGAGCTTTCCTCCTTACTCTAACGATTTCCTTCGGAGTCCCTTCTGATAGTTCTTTCTTTTTCTTCTTCCCCAACAAATGGGACAAAGTTTAACAAGTAAGCTGCAGGGCTGCCTTCTTAAAGGAGCAAACACTGGCCTTTCTTCTCTATTGCATATTTGAATTATCTGACATTTATGTGCAAAAAAACAGGAAGGGATACTAGTGGGCACCCAAGCTGAGCATGAATTAGATGAATTAAACAGTTAGTATTTTTTGTCAGGCCCTTGTTAAAATAATACATTCATGTTTGGGCACTAAAACCTGAGGTGTTAATGTTTAGAGAGACCAGAAGCAAAAATAAAATTATTCAAGATTTTCAGATAGGATCTTGGGAGGAAGATTAGAGAAATTGACATTACTTAACCTGAAGTTCAGAGGCTGAAGAATGATTTATTAACTGTTTTCAGGTCTTTGGAAGGTAGTTAGTTGTATACAGTGATGATGGTGACCAGCTGTTTTCTGACTGCACTACGGATAGAATAAAGGGAAGTGGAATTAAATTCTAGTAAAATGACAAAGTAAGTAGTCATAAAAGTGAGCATCCACGGCTAAGTCTATTGAGAAAGATGTGATGTATCTGTAAGGCTGTAACGTTGTTAGCCCCATTTTATAGGTTAATGAATGGAGGTTCAAAGAGGTTAAGAAACTTACCCGATGCCACCCATCAAAGAAGTGACAGAACTGTCAGGTTTCAGTCTGAAGTGCCGGTTTTTGGCGAGCTCATGGCTAAAGAATGACCAGATGCACCAAAGTAAGGCAAGCACAAAAATGAGGTTTATTAAAGAGAAAAAGGTAGGATTATAGTGCAAGAGCAAGATATAGGTTTACAAGGTGAGATACATACACCATGGATGACAACCAGACCCATTGTTGCAGCAAAGGGAGAGCAAAAGAAAGGCGAAAAGGGGTTGGTTATGGTCTCAGTCTTGTTTTATAGGGCTGGATTGGGACTTCCCTGTGGCTCAGATGTCACCATGGAACCACTTTGATTGGACAATTGGAAGTTGCATGACCTGAGTCTTAACTACACATGTGAGTTGTTCTAGTTCAATTTCTGGACTCTGTGGTATCTATGCTGCTTGGCCCTTGGGCTAGAGAGTTGTCTGCATTCTTTTGCAGCTGGCGCACTGAGTTCTGATTGGCAGATTCATAGGGTATTCCCTCCTTCCCCAGGTGGGGCAGTTGCTTGGGAGAGGATTATAGTGGGGCAGGACCAAGATGGAGGCCTGGGGCCCACCCTTGTCCTTCTTCCCAGGTGGGGCAATTGTACCAAGGCAACATCACCTGCTTTTGTCCCTAGAAGACCCAGCATCCCTCGCTATCTACCTAACAGAAGCAGTTCCAGCTGACACTGCAGCGTATGATAAGGCTGACTTACAGCACAAAGAAATTAACAAAAAATACAGAAAAAAATCATCTTACCAAGTGCTATTAGTCTAGATTGGTTTATGTGCAGAGGACAGGAATTCAGTTCTGTGGACTTCAAGTCTTGAGATTCTCTGCTATAGTTGCCTCTGTGCCGGGAGGGCAGTACTCTCCAGTCACCCTCAGCCCAGGACACAGGTGGAGTGGGCAGACCGAGCACCGCAGTTTCCTGAACCAGTCTGAAGACTTTGGGCTCTGTTCCGGTCATCTCTGCTACTCCTCATGGGCTGCACTCCCAGGTGAAGGCTCTGGTCTCAGGAAGGCCATGGAGTTGAGGGGTGTGGACAGCTAAGCCTTAGGAAAGGCATCCCTACTGCTCAGTGCACGTTCTCTCAAAGGTTCATCCCCTGATGGGAAGGCCAGTTAAGGAGCTTCCAGAGTTTGTTCCACTGTGAGCATTGCCATTTATCCAGAGCCACCAAAGTGGCTGGACTTCTTCAGAGGAACGTGCAGAGGTGAGACGAACAAATGCCGGCTGGATTGTTACCCAGGCTCCTGGGTCAGTTTGGGAATAGCCAAGACATGACAAAGGAGCAAGACTATAAGAAACCGGGCCTGATGTATTGACTGGGAAGGATGGCCACCATTTACTGCATAATTACCCGGCCTGGTACTGTTCAAACAGTGCTCATTCAGTCTTTGCAACAACCCTATAAGTCAGTACTGTTATTATCCACATTTACAGATGCAAACATGGTTCTAATTTAGAGAGTTTACATTCACTTTTTCTGTGCCTCTTTCTTTATCTTAAAATAGGCTGGAAGAGGGAAGAACAAGAAGCAGACATCTACATACTTCCCAACTCAGGCCTTGGGTATTCAGATGTTAGCTCTTTTCTAATTGCTCTGTTAATTGCTTGGAAGATATAGGAGGCCCATGGAGGACGAGGGCAGGTTTTTCAACAGTAAATCTTACAAGGAAAGGCCAGAAAAGAACAACAGCATCTGCTATGTGCAGACCTTGAGCTAAATGTTTCCCATTAGCTCCCTCATTTTCATCCTCTCAACAGTCCTTGGAGGCAGGTGTTATCAGCACAGTTTTACAAATGAGGAAGGTTATGCAACTTGTCCCAGGTCAGGTTCCCTGTGAACAAAGGGCCTGGGATCTGAACCCCAGAATGTTGCCCTCCAAAGCTGTGTCCAAGCCACTCTCTACCATAAGGACTCAATAGGCTGTTAAGAGCACGTAGAGGAGCTGACCCGGGCCACAGCCTCTAGCTCAGGCTGAGCTCAACCCTTCTGCCTTTGGTGTGTGGAGCAGCAAACTGGACAGACAAGAAGCCATCATCTCTGCCAGAGACCTGGGGCATGACAGGATGGCTAGTGCAAAGCTTG
The DNA here is from genome assembly GCA_963575035.1 of Avahi laniger. Classification (NCBI taxonomy): domain Eukaryota; kingdom Metazoa; phylum Chordata; class Mammalia; order Primates; family Indriidae; genus Avahi; species Avahi laniger. The sequence goes on along the minus strand of CAUYSK010028126.1, from coordinate 1,102 downwards.
GCAAGTCTTCTCCTCTTAATTTTGGCCTCCTCCCAGGAGGGAATCCAGAGGCAGGAACATGAGAAAGGGAGAGGAAAAATAATAAGAGATAAGTGAGAAGAGAGAATATTGATAGGACTTGGAACGTCTAATGAAAACCAGCTGCCTGATTGGGGCTGGAGGTCTCTGGTTTTGTCTGGAGGGGATTATTAGGTCTTCTCTTGTACATACCTGTGTGTGGAGGGATGTCCAGGCAGAGAGGGAGAGACTGAGAGAGAGAGAGAGAGAGAGAGAGGAAGAGAGAGAGACAGCAGAGAGTCAGCCCAGAGGCTGGCGGGAGGGCTGTGCTCACAGTACACTCGGCACCAGAGAGCTGATATCCCCTGCTGGCCTCGCTCCACCCCCACCTCCTGCCTTCATTTTAAACTGGAGCTGATTCAAACCTGCTGCTCTTGGAAAGGGGCCATCAGCCCAGGCTCCAACGGAAAGATGATACGCGAGGGGATATGAGTGAGAGAGAGTGGGGCAATCAGAAAGAATGAGAAAATGAGACGAGGGAATGGAAAAGGTGAATAAACAGGGGAGGATGAGGGAGGGAGAGAGACTGAAAGATTAAAATGTTGGCCTGAGTGGGGAGCTTGGAAAGAAGGGAGTGACTGGAAGTCGAGAGTTGGAGCAAATTCAGAGCTGATCCTTCTGGGCCCTGTTCTCTCTCCCACGGATTCAGACCGTTGCAATAAAGATGTGTCTGTTTGAGATTTTCCAGGTCCTTTTGCCATAAATCTGTGTATCCTTCTTTTTCAAGGTCTTCTGAACCAAAAACTTCATCCAAGAATTGTGTAAAGAACACTTAACAGTAGGAAGAGGCATCATAAATGGGAAAAGTGTGATAATTTAGGGCTGGAATCTGAGGTATACGTTCACAAAGACAGCAGCCAGAAGCAAGGCATTTTGCAGAGGCCAGTTTGTCTTGAGACTGAAGCCCTGTGTATGGACTTCAGCTTTTATTCCTAGCTCTCGCTTAGGTTCTAGGGTGACTTGGAGGGGATATGTCGGTGAACCATGGAGTCAAGTCCTGTGGGTGTTTAATTGACATGAATTCAATGACATGTTAGCAAAAAAA
>CAUYSK010028122.1:0-34521 GCA_963575035.1 Avahi laniger | reverse complement strand
CTATCAGGCTGGAAAGTATCCTAAAATATACCTTTCTCAGATCAGTCTCAATGCCAAGTATATCAGGATTGTGTTTCTCTCACTCCCCATAATGATCACGAGTCCCAGCAGTTTGTTCCAGGCTCCAGAGAGAAGACCAGAGACAATCTTTGTGTGCTCCTCAGATTTCTCAGACCTAAACCACCAGCACCATCAGCCTCCCGCAGCCACTATTTCTCCAAATTGAAGCCTTGAGCCTGATTGGCTTTCGTGCCTCCCATGGCACGCTTGTGCATGCTGATTAGCCCTCTACTTCTGGGCATACGTGTTGTATCACACCGTACAGCGTAAGGTCTGGTTCCCCAAGCCATCACTGACAGACTGGATCACTCAACTCAAGACTGCGTTGTTGTCAGAGGAACTTGACCATGGGAAACAGGATTTAGGACGGAGCTAGGCAGATAAATTTTCCTTCCTTTTGCCTTTTTGTGAACTACTACAGGTATTTTCCTTGCAGCCATCAAAGAAGTCCAAGTATTGAGTTAATATGTGTACTGAGCAACATGTGTTTTCTATCTTTTTGTAGCTGGTCATGAGCAGTGGCCAGTGTGGTACAAAATCACATCACATTGCTTCAAATTCCTCCGTGCCTCACTTTCCTTTTTTCTCACTCTGCGTGTGCATCCTACAGAAGCATCCAGATGTTTTTCTAGAAAATCTGAAGCTTTGCTAACTAATAACATTTATTTTCAGGAAATTATACGTATTAGTTTCCCGTGGCTGATATAACAAATTACCATAAACTAGGTGTCTCAAAACAATATAAATTTATTCTTTTACAGCTCTGGAGATCAGAAATCTGAAATCAGTGTGTCAGCAAGGTCATGCTCCCTATAAAGGATCTAGGGGAGAATCTCTTCCTTGCCTCTTCCATCTTCTGGTGGCTTCAGGAGTTCCTTGGCTTGGAGCCACAGCACCCCAGTCTCTGCCTCTGTGGTCACATTGCCTTCTCCTCTTGAAAAATCCCTCTGCCTCTGTCTTGCATGGATACAAGTGATGGCATCTAGGGCTCATCTGAATAATCCAGGATAAGCTGCTTCTCTAAAGATCCTTAATTTAACCACATCTTTTGCCATATAAGGTAATACTCACAGGTCCCAGAATTGGATGTGGAGATGTCTTTTTGGAGGGCACTGTTCAGCTCATTACATCAAGAAAAGAAATCATTTTTCTCATAGTCACAAATCAATAATACAATAGGAAGTGGGAGTATTTTTCTAGACTAGATACTTTTTGTAAATTTTGCAGATCATGGTACTCTGGTGGCAGTATAATTAGATATCCACGTATTCAAACAAAATGCAAAAATAAAGCACAAGAAAAAGGAGATTAAACAATACAAAAGTTTTCATCCTGTTATTCATCCACTAAAACATTAGGGTCATATCAACTGATCCAACATGTGCAGGAGACAATGACTGCCTTTGAAACGCAGAGTAACTGTTCCGAAGGGGTAATGGTTTAGAGGGAAAGAGTTTCTAATTTTTAAAGCAAAATCTTTTTTTTTTTTAAGTAACTACTTCAGGTTTGCCTTCTCCTTTATAGTGTTTTTCTTTACATAAAAGGTTTTTGTTTCATTTCTGCTTTTTTTTAAAAAAATGAAGAGAGCTAGTATGAAGGGTTACAGGAAAGGGGAGGAGGCAGGCTCTGTAAAGTGAACAGCTGGGGTGTGCCTGGCCCGAAGGTGGATGCTGATATGACATGGTATAAGATCCCAATGTGAATTCCAACTGTGACTGCGTACTCTCCTCTTCCGTCTACAGTGTGTACAAAAGGACTAGTTATCATTTGCATTTTTGAATTCCACATACACTTTTATTCATTTGTGAGTGTCTTCAATTTTTCTTCTTCAATTTGTTTTATAAGAGTAGGCTCCCTTCTCTAGGCTGAAAAAACATGCTGGCACAAAATCATATGATGTGTTTATATTTGAATTTCTAAATATAATTCATATCATGCTCATCTATCATTGTCTCATTTATCATTTATTCTTTGTACTGTAGTTACAATTATGACATCTAGGAGAAAGGCAGGTTTTCTGACTCCTAAATGTCCCTGAGTCTTACTTTGCTCATTGAGCAGTTATAAATAGAATGCATTTAACTCATTGGGTTGTAGATTCCTGAAATGCAATTTTCAATTTACAGGTAAAGCTAATTATCATTAGAAGCTGAAAACTAACTGTGCAATCAAAGTCATTTAGGAAGGAAATGTTTCAATTCTGGATATCTTTATATTAATTAACAATTCAATAAATATATTTTCTAACTTAAGTTTTTCATATTACCTAAAATGACTGATTGTACATAGCCTACCCTTTCCTAACTGCTGGAACTTAAATGTTAACAAGTTTAATTTTATGAAGCACACATGTCTGTGTCTCTCCTTTTGTCAATTCCATGTAACAGACCCACTGCACATATATTGGGGGTGCACCTAAGTGCTTTGGACCGATCTCACACAGACCATTGTGATCAGCCTTCTGAATCCCCCTTGTGAATATTTGGCATAAGTAGTTTTCAGAAGAGTGCAAAATGCTGCCTAACAACATAGAAGTCCACAAACTCTTTGGCAAAGGGCCATATTTTATTACAATAGTCCTATCTTCAAAGAGACTTCTGGGTACCTGGAACCTTTGGTGGTATACCTTGCTTTGCATACAGTTGACCCTTGAACAACTCAGAGTTAGGAACACTGATACTCATGCAGTGGAAAATCCAAGTACAGCTCTTAACTCCTCACAAACTTAACTACTACTACCTACTGTTGATAGGAAGCCTTACCAATAATGTAAGCAATGGATGAACACATATTTTGCATGTTGTATGTATTATATATTGTATCTTACAATAAAATAAGCTGGAGAAAAGAAAATGTTATTAATAAAATCATTAGGAAGAGAAAATATATTTACTATTTATTAAGTAGAAGTGGATCACCATAAAGTTCTTTATCCTAATCATCTTCACATTGAGTAGGCTGAGGAGGAAGGGGAGGAGAAGGGGTCAGTCTTGCTGTCTCAGGGGTGGCAGAGGTGGAAGAAAATCCATATATATGTGGACCTGTGCAGTTCAAACCCGTGCTGTTCAAGGGTCAACTGTATACATGTGTATTGATCTCTCCAGAAGAATGTAATCCGTTGGAAGACAAAAATTATCTTATTCAAATTTCAATTCACCACACTGTTCTCCATCTGGTAGATACTTAAAATGTTTCTTAGTAAGGAGATATATAGGGAAGGTTGTTTAGAAATAAAAATTGGAATGTTCAATTAACTTCTTCACAAAAGATATTTATTAAGGGGATCCCAAATTATACATCATGTCTGTAGACAATATCTGGCAATATGACCCAAAAGCCTTAAAATTGTTTTTATCCTCTGACCTAAAAATTATGTATTATAAATGAATTCTAAGAAAATTAACAATGATAAAAATAAAAATGTGTAAGGATATTCAGTTCAGTTCATTATTGTTTATAATAGTGAAAAATTAGAAAAAATTTCAAAGTCCAATAATAAGGGACTGCTTAAATTATGGTACATACCTATCAATGGATTACCTTATATTCACAAAAGTGATACATGATATAATTGTTGACATGGAAAACAACTTAAGATTTAAGTATTAAAGATAGTTGATTTCCATGGTACGTGAGGAAATCAAGACTTCATGTGTGATAACTGGATTAATTAAATCAATTAATAAAATCCATCAAATCAATAGACTAAAGAAAAATTATATGATTATATTACAAATTCAGAAAAAACATTTGATAAAATACAGCACTCATTCATGATGAAAACTCTTAGTGAACTAGAAATGGAGAGGAATATCCTTAATTTGATAAAGAACATCTACAAAAAATGAATAGTTAGCACCATACTTAATAGAAACTACTATACTTTTCCCTACTAATATCAGGAACAAGCCAAGGATATCCCCTCTTACCACTCTTATTCAACATCCAAGTTAGTGCAATAAGACAAGAACAAAAAATAAAAGGCACACACATTGGGAAGGAAATAAAGCTGTCTTTGTTCACAAATGACATGATTGTCTGTGTAGAAAATCCCAAAGATTCAACAACAACAAAAATCCTGAACTAATAAGCAATTAAAGCAAGGTGTGGGACAAAAGGTTAACATAAAAAAGGCAGTTGTTTTCCTATATACTAACAATGAACAATTGGAATTTGAAATTAAAACAACACTTTCTATATTAGCACTAAAATAAGTAAGTTAATTAAATGCTTAGGTATACATCTAACAAAATATGTACAAGATCTATATAAGGAAAACTAGAAGATCTGATGAAAGAAATCAAAGAAGATCTCCCTAAAGGAAGAGATATTCTATGTTAAGAGGTCAGTTCTCCCCAACATGATCTATAGATTCAACACAATCTCAGTTGAAAGCCCAGCAAGTTCTTTTGTGGATATTGACAAATCGATTCCAAAGTTTGTATGGAAAGGCAAAAGGCCTGGAATAGCCCACACAATATTGAAGGAAAAGAACAAATTCAGAGGCCCAACACTACCTGACATACTGTATTGCTATATGTTATTACTATAAAGCTAAAAGTATAAAGTTTGGTATTGACAAAAGATGTTGTTGGAACAACAACCAGGCATCCACATGCAAAATATGAATATAGACACAGAACTTATACCTATCATAAAAACAAATTCATAGACCTAAAGTGTAAACACAGAACAATTTTTCCGTAAACCTAAAATTGCTCTAAAAAGTAAAATATATTAATTTTTTGAAAATTTGATTAAGACCTGAGCTGAAATGTTTGAAAGGGCAATATTTTAGTTTCAATGGCAAAATTTAAAATTAAATGCCTATCATTTATTTTGAAAGAGAAACAATTGGAATTTCCACTTGTGTTCATATAGGTTAGCCAGAGCTCCTTTCTTTCCATAAACCACTAGAAAACTAAACAAAATATGCAAAATGATTATTTTCAGACATTGGACAAGAGACAGAACAGGTCTGTGATCTCACGGACAAGGGAAACAAAGGAGGTAAATGCTAAGATTGCCCTGGCTCTCTGCCTAGAGACCACAGTGCAAGAAAATAGGATCCATGTGGAGTATAACAAAATGACTGAGTTGAGGAGAAGGATCAGAGTTTGAGGAGTCTGAAATAGCTGGAATTGCATAGGAAAATAATGGAGAAGAGTGAGCTACACAGAAAAAGAGCTTCATAAATATGCATGGGGCTCCCGTTATTCTGTTGCTGAATTCTAAGCTGGGTATACATAGGGTGAAACTCCACAAAGCCTGACAAAGATAAGCTGAACAATTTCCCAAACCCACATAGGACTGGGAGACATTCCAATTCAGATCAATCAGAGTAGAAACTTCGCTGAACCACCAGGGAATTCAGGAGAGATCCCATAATTTAGAAATGTGGCTAACTAGCCCTATATAAACGGCTACTCTAGACACACCTTAAATAAGTTTTTTAAAAAGCTGTAAAACTCACGCTAATTTATAAGAAACTTAACCGACTGTTAAAATAAACTTCCATATTCTTTAAAGGAAGTTAATAAAATGCAGGCACACAAAAATCTGATGTTCGAAGCATGCAACATGCAATTTGAAAAAACAAAAAGAAAATAGGATGGATGTGCAAAGAAACAGAAAAATGTTCTATAACCAGAGGGAAGAATACGTTGATAGAACTAGATCCAGAAATGAAAAATCAGATGAAATTAGCAAAGATATTGAAAAGCTACTCTAAATAAGTTCAAAGATTTACAGGAAAACATTAACATAGGAGATGAGTGAAAATATATATATAAAGAACTAAGCAGAATTTGTAAAGATTAAAAAAAAATCTCAATTAAAAACATCACCAATAGGATTAACAGCAGACTATATACTACAGAAGAAAAGATCAGTAAATGTAAATGCATAGCAATTAAGATTAGAGAGAAATAGCATAGTAAAGAAAGATGTACAAAATAAAACAGATCATGTGTGATAATATCAAGTGTTCTAACATATATGTAATTTCACTCTGAGTCAGTAAAATACTTGGAGAAATACTGACAGAAATCTTTTCAAATTTTATGAGAAATATAAATGCACAGATGCAGGAAGCTCAAAGAACCCCAACCAGGATAAACATCAAAGGACTCACAAGAAAGCACATCACAATCACATTATTGAAGTCCAGTGATAAAGAGAAAATCTTAAGAGCAACCAAAGAAAAAAGATACATTATATAGAAAATAATAAACATAAATAATGATCACAGACTTCTTAAAAATAATGCAAAATACAATAGAATGAAATCCTTAAAGTGCCAAAAGAAAAATAAAACTTCCAGCCCAGAATTTGATAATTTAATACTCAGTGAAAATATCCTTCAAAAAGGAAGATTAAGAAAAGATTTTTTCAGAGACATAAATTAAAAAGCTTATGCACAACCAAGGAAATAATCAACAGAGCAAACAGACAACCTATAGAATGGGAGAAAATATCTGCAAGCTATACATCTGATAAAGGGCTAATAACCAGCGTCTACAAAGAATTCAAGCACATCAGCAAGAAAAAAATCAAACCCCATTAAAACATGGGCAAAACACGTGAACAGAAGCTTTTCAAAAGAAGATAGACAAATGGTCAATAAACATATGAAAAATGCTCAATGTAACTAATTATCAGGGAAATGCAAATTAAAACCACAATGAGATATCACCTTACTCCAGTGAGAATGGCTTTTATTAAAATGTCCAAAAACTGTAGATGCCAGCATGGATGCAGAGAGAAAGTAATGCTTATATACTGTTGTTGGGACTGAAAATTAGTATAACTTCTGTGGAAAACAGTATGGAGATTCCTCAAAGAACTAAAAGTAGACCTATCATTTGATCCAGTAACCCCACTATTGGGCGTGTATCCAAGGGAAAAGAAGTCATTATATCAAAAAGACGTCTGCACTCAAATGTTTATAGCAACACAATCCACAGTTGCAAAGATGTGGAATCAATCCAAATGCCCATAATTTCATGAGTGGATTAACAAAATGTGGTATGTGTATACCATGGAATACTAGTCAGCCATGAAGAAGGATATTTAATGCCTTTTGCAACAATTGGGATGGAACTGGAGACCATTGTCCTAAGTGAAGTATCAAAAGAATAGAAAAACAAACATTACATGTACTCATTACTAAACTGGAACTAACTGATGAGCACACATGTGCATAGAGGGAAGCATAACTCAGTGGAAATCAATCAGGGGGAGTTGAGGGGGTATGTGCAAAAACCTACCTAATGGGTACAATGAACACTGTCTAGGTGATGAGCACACCTATGACCCTGACTCAAGCATTACAAAGCTATCCTTGTAGCCAAAAATATTTTTACCCGCCTAATACTTTGAAATTAAAAAAAAAAGAAAAAAAAGCCTGATGTGTGCCACCAAGAGACAGGCGCAATAAGGAATGTTAAAGGGAGTTCTTCAGGCTAAAACAAAAATGATATCAGATGGAAATTCATATCTACACACAAAAAAATTGTGATCCGTGGAGGTTGTAAATATTTGGGTAAACATAAAAGACTAAATATAGTGGCACTGATTGCTAGGCATGGAGGAAAGATAGACTACAAATGGATACCAAAAAAACAAAAAATTGGGGGCAATAGATATGTTCCTTATCTTAATTGTGGTGATGATTTCATATGTATGTAGGTATATGTCAAAACCCATCAAATTGTGCACCCTCTGTTTATGAAGTTTATTTTACATTAATTATAGCTGTAAAAAAATAAAAATAAAGATAAATTGTTTACCATAAAACATTTGACCTTGAGGAAACATACTGTTCTCATGTGCAATAGGAAAAAATCCAACCATTCCTGAAGTATATCACCACAACATTCTAATATCATAGCAACCTGAGAATGGACAAATAGCACTATTCAAACATAACATTGATTTTCAAGATCTAGAGAAATTATTGTTAAGTGGAAATTTCTACTACATGTTGCTACATTCTATAGTCAATTCTTCATCCTCATCTTATAATGAGCTCTTGGCAGCACTTGAAAAGTCGATCATTCCCTCTTCCTGGAAAAGTGATCTTCACTTGGTTTTCAGACCTACCTTTATTGCACTGGCCACTTCTCCTTAGCCTCCTGTGGTTTGGTCAATCTAATACCTAAATGGTGGAGTGCCCTGGCTCATGGACCACTTCTCTTTATCTAAATCTATGTCTTTAGTTGCCTCATGCAGTGTTATTGCTTGAAATATTTCCCAAATATTGATAACTTCCAATTTATATATCCAGCCTGGACCTCAACCTTGAATTCCATAAGTATATATCCAAATGAATTCCTTCACATCTCCACTTACATGTTTAACAGAGATTTCAAACTTAACATGCCCCCCAAAAATCCCTGTTGTCTCTCCTCTTTCTGAAGTGCTCCACACAGTTTTTCTCATTTTAGCAAATCTCAATTCCATTCGTTCAGTTGCTTTATCCCACATCTGATCTGTCAGGAAACCCTGTTGGATCTACTGTCAAATACATCCTTTATCCAAAAACTCACCATCTCTGTTGCTACCACCACCATCTGTTACCCGGATTGTTGCAACAGCCTCCTAACTAGCTCTCCTGTTATCATCATTGTCCCTCCAATGTATTATTAATACATTCAACATAAAAATGTACATGTTCTGCCTTATTTCTTTGGCCTGGTCTCCTATTCTTGTGTTTCCTCAAAACTCCATTCCAATCACACTGGCAGACTAGCTGTTTTTCAGAGACATCGGAGGCACTCATTTTAGGGACTTTTCTCTTTTTCCAGATATCTGTATACTTTGCTTCCTTATCTTCTTCTTTAACCAAATCTTCTCAATCAACCCTTCCTGATGTCTCCATTTAAAACTGGATCCAGATCCTGGGCCCTCACAATCCCTAAGAATCCCCTTTTCCACTCACATTTTAGTTCTTTCCAAAGCATTTATCACTTTACGTACTTTTCAATTTACTTATACTGTTTATTATCTATCTTCCCCTTCTAGAATATAAACTCTCTTATTGTAGGGTTTTTTTTTGTTGTTATGTAAACTGCTGAATCCTTGGCAGCTTGAAGAGTAGCACATTGTACACACTCAATAATTTTTTGAATGAATGCGTGCATGAGTGAATGAAGCTATTAGCAACAATATAGATATTGTATTTTAATTGTTTGGGAGGCATCAATTTAGCAGACTTCAAGATATACTTCAAGCTATAGTAACTAAAACAGCATGGTAATGGCACAAGAACAGAGACGAGAAGAGAACACTCATACACTGCTGGTGGGACTGCAAACTAGTACAACCTCTATGGAAAGTGATATGGAGATACCTCAAAGAGCTACAAGTAGAACTGCCATTTAACCCAGCAATCCCATTACTGGCATGTACCCAAAGGAAAAAAAGACATTCTGTAAAAAAGACATCTGCACTTGAATGTTTATAGCAGCACAATTCACAATTGCAAAGACGTACAACCAACCCAAGTGCCCATCAACACATGAGTGGATTAATAAAATGTGGTATATGTGTACCATGGAGTTCTACTCGGCCACAAAGAATAATGGTACTCTAGCCCCTCTTGTATTATCCTTCATAGAGCCGGAGCTCATTCTACTAAGTGAAGTATCACAAGAATGGAAAAACAAGCACCACATGTACTCACCATCAAATTGGTATTAACTGATCATCACTTATGTACACATATAGTAGTAACATTCATCAGGTGTCAGGCAGGTGGGAGGGGATGGGTATATTCACACCTAAAAGGTGCGATGTGTACCATCTGGAGGATAGACATGCTTAAAGCTCTGATTCAGGTGGGACAAAGGCAATATATGGAACCTAAACATTTGTACCCCTGTAATATGCCAAAATAAAAAATAATAATTCTTAATAAATAAAACTATAGATGTTTATATTTAAATTCTCATGTCACTGCAAAATCATTTAAAAGAACATTATTTTTCAAGATTTATGGATATCACTTGTTTGATTGTTAGGTTTTAAATTCTTAATAAAGATGAAGCAAAGCACCACTGCTGACTTCAACACTAACAAAAACAGAGCTTTCTAATGGAAACACCATTGGTTCTTGAACAACTGGCACCCAAGTGAGCTTTGCTACAATAAAACAATACAGCTATTCCTTGTGTAGTTAGTTGCTGATGCTTTTTTTCTTATTTTGAACCTAGCATATAAAGTAAAATGTGGCTCAAAGGATATTTTTTCCATGAGTACATGGCAGACACAAGTACAATAAGACAGAAAGCAGACAGACAGATAACAGTCAAGGGAGATATCACTGCTTCACAGACTTTATTTTTTTACCTTAAAATTATATTTATAGGTTTCTTCCATTTTACAACATAAAAAATCTTTACAAACAAAAGCACATGTCAATATTCCACAGATTGTTTTAATTATTTGCATTATCATGGTTATTAGCACATCTTCTCACGGACCCTTTGTATTGCTTATTTTGAAGTCAAAGAATTAACTAATTTGGTGGGGAGTCTGGACTACATTTTTGGAATTTAAATGCAAATGTACACCACTTTTCTTAGTCCATCTAAGAGATTTGATGATGATATTTGTATTTGTTGGGGGTGTAACAGGAAAGATAAAAATCAGCAATTTTTCTCTTCCCTTCTAAGACAAATTTGGCCAACACTTCTGACATAAACAGGTTGGCTTCAAAATGCTCTGCTTGTACCTAAGGGTTTCCTTGTTCCAAGAGTAAACTCTTATTTATTTGTTTTTTTAAAAAGCTTACTTCCTCCCTACCCCAATATATCTGACTATAATTGTTAAAGTTTTTAATCAAAATGGTTTCTTTTAAATTAATATCCCTATTCTACTTCAATACATTTAATAGGCTATATTTTCTTTTTTTAAAAGAAGAATTTTATATATTTTCAGTAGAACTAAAGATTTCTCTTTTTTGTTCTGAACATAAACCTGGTATCTCCGGGGATAATTAAGAAAATTATACCTAAAAAAAGTAATGCAATACCTTTCACTTTCATGAATCCAATAATTTTATTTAAGCCTTCCAGCTTATTTCTTTTAAATGTGTTTCTTTTAAAATAATAGTTTTTGAGCTAAAAGAGGAATATTAAAGTTGTACCTCAGCAAATTTGAGAGTAGTAAAGTACTGTGTTATCAATTTGTTAATTAACTGGATTGTAGTAAGTTGGTTTTTTAAAAGCTTCGTGGTAAAGTCCACATGAACAAATGTTCATGGCATTGCACTGAGCATCCAGACAACAGCTTTAGCCTTCCTTTTCCCACACAGGCCTGTTGTTAAAACTGGGCTTAAACCCAGTCTCAGACCCCTTAATGCTGATCAGCTGCCCACTGTTGGCCTCCATCCTGTTGTACCAAATTGAGCCTCTTTCAGGAACCCTAGTCATTGTTTGAGGTGCTAGGATCCTGCCTACCTTTTTCAAAGTTCCTCAGAGCTACGGCCTATTCTTATGTCCCTGGCTTTCTGCTGGCATTTTGTCACATGTAGATAAAATTCCCAAGGATAGTTACTAGGTTACTTGACTCTTAAATATTTACTGATATCAGGATTTTTTTTTCCTAGCTTGACCAATGCCACAGATTGAATTTTCAGAATTAACATGGAAAATATTGCACTCTTCATGTACTCTGTTTAACATACTCTGCCATCCTCTCCAGGACAATCTATGGTAGCTGGGTCTGTCTTCCCAGTTTTTCTTTTGCCTTTATAAGGAGGTCTTTGGCCTCCCCTTTTCTTCCTGTATTGCTAGGATATAGCATTGCAGACGACCCATGCCACATAATAATTTACCAGGGTCTGATTGCAAGAATTGCAAGAATTGCTGGACGACCCAGTGCTACCCACAGACATACCATGCTTTCTTGACATGCCTGCTGTGACCATTCTTCACAGATCACCTAGCTGGCTTCTGCTCCTCTCTTTATCCAGTATGTTAGTGGTTCTCATATTCTGTCTTTCACCTCTTTTTTTATTCTTTTTTGGTGATTGTACCTCATCTCATGATTTTAATGACACCGTTAACTGCCACATCTTCATCTTTGGCCTAGATCTCTCTTGTATGTTTCACATGTGTTCACCCAATTGGCTATACACATCTTAGCCTGGGTCTCCACGCCACCAGTGCAACTCCCTGAATGCAATACTATTTCACTTCTCTGAGCCTTGTACGTGCTGATGCCTCTGTTACAAATACTTCCATCCATTGTTTCAACACGCAATTCAAAGGCCATCACTTTTGTGAAGACTTCCCTGAAGCTGATCACTATATCCTTTATGTTCAGGCTAGCAAAGGATGTGTTGTTGAGGATGAGTAGTTTCAAACAGTCATGGGGTAGGAAAGAATATGCCATGGCAAAGAAAAATTTGCTCATATTTCACCATTGCTTTTGGTAATAATTTTTAGAGCTTGATAATAAAGTAAATCATTTTTTTAAAATGCACTGAATTGAATTGCAGAGAATTGAAGGACTGGAAACCCAATCAGATATCAATACTTTAAAAATGCAATTACTATTTTTATATTGTAACTTATTGAATTTTTAAAGATTTCCTCTACTATTTATGGTAACTTATGAAAATGTATATATATTAATCAGGGAACTCCAAAGAAACAGAACCAATAGGATATATAGAGATATGTAGGAGATTTATTATGAGAATTGGCTCACAAGGTTATAGAGGGCAAGAAGTACCATAATATTCCAACTGCAGGCTGGATAACCAGGAAGGTCAGTGGTATAATCAGTCCCAGTCTGAAAGCCTAAGAACTACGGGAGTTGATGGTAACTTTCAGTCCAAGGCTGTAGATCTGAGAACAGGGGTGGAAGGGTGGTGGCGTGGTGGTGGGGTTTACTGATAAAAGTCCCAAAGTCCAAAGATTGGGAAACCAGGAGCTCTGATGTCCAAGAGCAAGAGAACATGAGTGTCCCAGCTCAAGAACAGAGAGAAAATTTGCCTCTCCTCTGCTTTTTGTTCTCTCTGAGCTCTCAATGGCCTAGATGATACCTGCCACATTGGTGAGGGTGGATATTCTCTACTCAGTCTCCTGATGTAAATGCTAATTTCCTCCAGAAACACCCTCACAGACATAGGTGTAAGTAATGTTTTACCAGCTATCTGGACATTCCTTAGCTCAGGTTAACACACAAAATTAACTATCATCATATGCATTCATTAGAAAGAAGAATAAAAATTATTTCAAATACATATTATAAAAACACTCCTTGAAAAATATCTGTACATAAAAAGAATTTCAAGTAACATTTTGTAAAGTGTGAAAAGATTCAATCACATTCTTTGTAATATTTAAGACAGTAACAGAATTTGGCCAGTCAGCCCTAATTTGCCAAAATTATATTTCATATTCAGCTCTAGTGGCAATGAATAATGTTTTCTCAGCTAGTGAGATACAACCATGTCATTCTACTCCCAATGGAAACCTGTGATCAAATAATAATCATGACCACAAGTAACAATACAATGACATGACAAAAAATAAAATATATCTGTATTGGTAACTCCTTGGAAATGACAGCAACTGATGCTATGGTACTGATCACAATGCAGTTGCTTGTGATTTTATAAAAATGTCTGAGGCTGTGGTCCTCAATCCCCTGGGCCGAGGACTGGTACCAGCCCATTGCCTGTTAGGAACCGGGCCACACTGCAGGAGGTGAGCAAGTGAAGCTTCATCTGTATTTACAGCTGCTCCCCGTCGCTCATATCACCACATAAGCTCCACCTTCTGTCAGATCAGTGACCACATTAGATTCTCATAAGAGCGTGAATCCTACTGTAAACTGCACATGTGAGGGATCTAGGTTGCACGTTCCTTATGAGAATCTAATGCCTGATGATCTGAGGTGGAGCTGAGGGGGAGATGCTAGCACTGGGGAGCAGCTGCAAATTCAGATGATCATTAGCAGAGAGGTTTGATTGCACAATAAATGTAATGCACTTAAATGATCCTGAAACTAGCCCCCTACCACCCCCTGCCACCCCACCCCCAGTCCATGGAAAAATTGTCTTCCATGAAAACAGTCCCTGGGGCACAAAAGGTTGAAGACTGCTGGCCTAAGGGCAATAAATATATATAATGGCAACAAATGTGCTTGAAATAAATAGCTAATCCTAGCTTTCCAACAAGGTATGGTAAAATGAGTTGGACCTGGCAGTTAGGAAACCCGGAAGTCAATATCAACTTTGTTACTAAATATATGCTTTGGCAAGTCACTTAACATCTTTTGTCCTCATTTCTCTACCTGTAAAAAATAAATGGTCTGGAACTTTAGATCACTTCTAGTTCTGAAACTTTTATTTTAATATCCCATTAGCATAGAACCAAGCATAAAGCAGGAAAGTGGAAAGGCCAACTTAAGGTGGTTTTCTAAGTTTATCTATTCATCTCCTCTTGCAGTTTCTACAGTGTCCTGAGAGATTAGGAACACAGGGATGATGTGAGACTAAGGAAGGGGAAACTCAGGGGAAGGGACTTACGGTGTCTTTTTATGCATTTGAAGCTTCAAGGGGGACTCGTATTTGATTTGGCACATTGTGTGGAAAGTTATTATCACTACCACAATAAAGAGAAAATAAGTAGGCTCTAGTCACCCTAGGAAAGACAGGTTATTTATACCTACAGGCATGAGACTATAAACGACCTCCTCCATCTATTATAAAACCATATGGGTTGGTTATTAAGCTACTCTTTCTCAAAATCAGATCCAACCTTCCAAACTGTTTTGTGATACTGGAGTTTGGAACTCCAAAAACTACCATTTCTCCTTTGCCAGTAGGTTCCCTATAGGATTCCACCCATAAGGAGCTCTAGTCAGAGAATAGAGGGCAGCAGGAGAGGTAAAGGGACTTATTTTTTTCCTATTTCCTTGCTATGCTTGTTAGCATTCCCTCAGTAATGCACTTTATTCCAGCAGTGACCATTCAGTTCACCTGTAGGTCCTTTCTGGAAACTCACAACTAGTCCCATATTGCTGCCTCCAACTTACCCCCAACAATGGTGTCCACCTCCTCCTCAGAGGTGTGAGATCCAGTTCCTCAGAGCTGCTAGCTCTGGCAGTTCTATTTTCTTTCCTCGTTCCCTCAGCCCATGAGGTGTGTTTCTCACAGTTGACTTTCTTGTATTTCCTTGATGTTTCATTTTGCTCTTTTATTGCTTCAACACCTGGGTAACCACCACCCTGTATTAAATTCCCACTGTTGAAATACCCACTGTGATGTCGGTTTTCAAGGCTTAGCTCTTGCTGATATACCATGTGTGGTTCAAAAATTATCTTCACTTGTCAAGTATTTTTTACCACAACCAGCATTGTCAGTAGAGAAGGAAGGATGGACATGGCCACTCCGAACTCCAGAAGACCCATAAAGGGTGATGCCCAGGCTCCCTTTTGACTCCCATCACATTTACCAGTATCGATTTTTCCAAACTGTTAACATTCATGACTAACAGATTCATATTTCTTCAAATTTTAACTTTCAAAACCTGCTCCAGTCACCGTAATTCAGAAAGGGAGAAGGGAAGGACTAATTTTCTTGGGAGAAAAATGGAAGGGCCAGAAATGTAGACTCTTGTCTAAGGTTTCAGAGCAACTCAGCAGAAGAGTGAGACATTAACCCAAGTTTCTGGCATCTTAGATCAGATTGCATTGAATTTCTTCAAAAAGTTAATTCTTAAGAATTCTGTTATAGAATTCAAGGAAGTATTTTTCAAGCTTTTCTGACAATGTGAGAACAAATTTTAATATATATTTTGGCAATATTAATTTGTATATATAGAGTACTGTGTAAGTAATGACGCACTTTCACAACCCTATTCCCATTGACTTCATCTCACGACAACACTAGGATGTTGACAATGTAGAGTTTTATCTGCATTTTACAGATGAGGAAACTGAGACTACAAGAGGTTCTATTGACTTACTCAGCATCACCCATCTAATAAGTAGACTGCTCCAAATCCATACAAGAAGCAGGTAGATAGCTCTATTTACCCCAAGTCCAATAATCCCTTTACTACATGAAACTGCCTAATTAGTATTATGTATATTTATGCTGATAACATTAATGTGATAACTCATTTCTATCTCTTTATAAGAAAAAACAACCATCAACAATTAACAAGTCATCAGAAGAGAATTATATTTTTCACTTAATTATTTTATAATCGATAATATTTTAACTTGCCAAAGGTAGAAAAGCATCAACTGAGTTCAAGTTACCATAATGGAAAATAAGAAAAAAACTTACTCGTTACTATAAGAAATGATTATTAAGCAAAATAAGTAATGAAAGCAAACCAAGTCTTGCCAATTCTTTTAGAAAATAACCTTACTTTGCCTGGACAGTGCATTATTAGCATCTGAAAGAAAAATCAGGATTTTGCTCTGAGCAGCAGATTCAAAGTTAATGTGCAAAGGATACTGCCTCTTTGTAATTCATTCAATAGTACAATACTTTATTGAATAAAGAGAGCCATTTAAACTTTATGTATTGAAAAATTATTCATCTGTAAAAATGTCAGAATGCCAAAAAAGCAAAGGAGTAAGTTACAAAGGATTTCTGGTTTCTTAGATAAGACCTTGAAGCAATATACAATATTGTTCAGATTAATAGATGTATATTAATAGCAATGGCAAAGTCATACTGTTCCCCGCTCAATAGTAAAAGTCAAATGTGGAAGGCACCCCAGTTTACATTTTCAGGAATTCAGTGTGACTAAAAGTAGATTCAGGTCAAGTAGCAGCCATATTTTATTTCAAGCCATTGTCTATAGGAAATAGCATTCAGAGGCAAAAAATTCTTATCTTATTATTTTAAACCATCTCATTAGTTTAAATAAATGAAATAATAGTCAACAGCTCTGGTAGCTGTAGGTACATTCAAGAGGGTGAATTACATTGGATATTTTGTCTGCTGAAATTGATCCTGTGATTGAAAGGCAGTATGGACTATGCATGAGATTTCCAGCCCTAACTGAATCCGGGGCCCAAAGCAGCCCAGGGTCCTCAATTTTGAGTCTTTACTAATGCATGTGCAAGACTCCTTTACCATATTTACTCCCTCTCCTTGTTACTACTCTATTGTAATATGTTGGTGTTCAATAAAGGATGGGAGGGTCCCCTATGGCTATGGTTTGATGTCCCTTCCCCCAAAGTTCATGTGTTTATCCCCAATGCAGCAGTTTTGAGAGCTGGGACCTTTAAGAGAGGATTAGGTCATGAGGGCCATTATCATAGATTAATGCCATTATCGCAGAAGTAGGTTAGTTATTGCAAGAGCGGGTTCCTCATAAAAGGATGAGTTTGGCCCCTTTCTCCTCTCTCTCTTTTTGTGTGCTTTCTTGTCCTTCCATCTTCTGCCATGGGATGACACAATAAGTAGGCCCTCACCAGATGTGGGACCCTTGACCTTAGACTTTCCATTCTCTAGAACTATAAGAACTGTGTTTGTTCTTTACAAGTTACACAGACTCAGGTATTCTGTAATAGCAGCCCAAAATGGACTAAGACAGAAAATTGGTACCAGAAGTGGGGCTGTTGATGTAACAAATACTAGAAAACATGGAAGCAGCTTAGAGGCTGGGAGAATTTGATGGGATCAGAAGTTGAGGCAGCAGCAAGGGATTTTAACAGTTGAATTATCATCAAGGATGATAACCAGGGATTGAGAGAAAGGAAAAAAGAGCCAAATACAAAATGCACATGGAGAGAATACATTAATTTGGCAAAATTTCGTCTTGAGGCAGGAACCAGCTCCCTTTTAAGCAAAGCCCATTTTGTGTACCCACGGTGGACTCTTAGAAGCTACCAGACTAAACTAGATATTATGAAGCAATATTCAGAATTACTCAAAATTACTAACCAAAGTGTTACTTCTAGAAAGACCCAAATCAGAAAGCAACATTTCTAAGTCCTTCAGAAATTGAGATTCCTTTATGAGGGAGAGTCTAATTTGTTCCCATTTGCATTTTGTAAGTGTGCAGGTTGTTAAAATATCAGTGACTCTTTTTGAGCTCTTTGATTCATACTCTTAAAGAAAAATTAAACTACACTAGCTCTCTTTTTATACCAGGCATTTTGTTCTAGTCATTAATGGTAGCAACTTCTTACTTAGAGGAAATCTTGTGATTTACATACTATTAAAGAATAAAGAAATAGGCTTTTTAAAAAATTTGCAGTATTGAAATCTTACAGAGACCTAACAAATTTTTAGTATATTTTTTATGATAGCTTTCAGATTTATTTCTCATTGTTCTTGGGACTTTAGCTTTTGAAATGTTTCTTACTTCAAGCATCCGTTCACATCAAGTACATTTCTGGGGTGGATTCAGCAAGATTACAAATACTAACACCTGAAATTTTCAAACATTAAAAAATATCTGTATCAGAAGCCATTGGTATTTCAAGACTAATTCTATCCTTTTTTCTCCAGTGACCTCAGCCTAAGGCCCTGGGGCTATTCATTGTTATGAAGAAGTTCAGAAGACTGGCAGCTACAAGTACCATGTTTAGAATGTGATTCACTCAGGTCATAAGGTAACATTTACTCCAGATATTAATGGTCACAATCCACAAAGGCAAAAAATGTTCCACTTTATTTCTCCTTGGATATAACACACACAAAAATGACTGGTGAAAGTAGTCACTTTCTAATAACAGCTTCCAGAGGTCACGTAGAGATGATATTGTCACTGTGATGTGCATACTGTCAGGGTGAGGCCACTCTCAAAGAGACGTGTGTTTTTTTCTCAGTACTATGATAGAAAAACTGCTAGCCACCCGCATCCCAGTTGAAAGCTTCTCCAAATAAATAAAGAAAGAAGATTTCTCTCTGACTCACAGCAAGCACAGTGAAAACAACGCTACAATCCCAGAACAATACCTAGTGGGGGTAATATCTTTGGACCACAGCATAGATTTCCCAGTCTAATTTAAAGTTTCTCTGGTACTGCAATTATTTACAGAATTAATTGGGGTGGAATTGAAACCTATTTGTGCTCTTTCTCTAGTATTGCTCACAAAACTATCAGGGAAAAAAATGGATCAGCAACCATTTCCAAGGAGTTTTAGAACTTATCTCCTGAATATAGTTGTGTGCAGGAAGCAGCCTGGTAAGCACAGCCTGGAAAGTAGGACCTAGTCTAAGACACTGTGACAATGGCCCGCACAGTTCTGTCTGGACAAGTCTTGGACCAACATTGCACAGCCAGATGTGTGGCATGGAAAGACAATATGACTTATTGCAAAACTTCTTTGTTTCACAGAGATAGAAGAATGATACTGGAGTTACCATTTATCCCTGACACTTAAGCCAGAAGGGAAGGGGGCTAACACCATTAAAACCAACCCAGCAAGGGTCAGGGCTTTCCACACTTTTGGGTGAGAAGCTCTACTTATCGATGTGGTTAAGGCAATAGACTGATCATTTCAGAATATGGATCTAATGCTAGCAATGAAACTTAAAAGGTAAGAAGAAAGATATCTTCTGGATCCTCAATGTTTGGGAGAACAAATAAGGGGTAGGGTGTAAAAGGATGTAGAAATCCCAGGCCAAGTTCTGGAGAAGAATTCTATACTTTCCTTCACCAGATTTTCCCCCGAATGGCTTATATTCCTGTTCTCTTTCCTGTTTTCTAATTTAAGCCTATTTTGAGGAAGGAGTTGGAATTCACTCATAATTAAAAGTAACACAACAACTACAGAGTCTTTCTTTCTCTCTCTCATACACACATACACTCAAATATACAGCATTTGTATAGGTAGAGCTATAAGCTAAAACGGTAAAACTCTTATGGCAGAAGCTACAGAAATAAAACTTTTATAGTAGAATCAGGTATTGAGAAGAAATAATGAAATTATTGAGTATATGGCAGTGAGGGCAGGGCAGAGAGGAAGAAGGCACTGAAATGACATTTTATTACCCTTTTAGAAAGTATTTGCACAAAAAGCTTATTTCAGTCTCGGGTCTTCTTTATTTAGCAAGCATGTCCCTGCATCTACTTGTACTTCTGACCGGTAAAATCTATGAGGACAGGGAAATGGATCCATCACACTCCCTGCATCCCCCAAAATTAGAACAATGTCAGAACACAGACAGGCCATAGTAAATTTTGTTGAGTGAATAAAGAAGTAAGCAAATTAAATTTTCAGTCAGAAAATTATCATAAGAAATAATAAGAAAACTATTCTCAAACCTGATGGGTCTTCAATGGCAACATCCTTCTGTATTTTCTTTGTTTATTGATTTTGTTTGGTTTTTACTGTGTGTCCCAGGGTCTAGTGTCTGACCACCTACCATTATGTAGACTGGAGAAGGGAAGAGAGCAAAAGACATTCAGAAGAACGTCCATTGTAGATCAGAGATTAGATCAAAGCTAGACAGATCTCATTTGTTTTATTCATATGTGAATCATCAGCACTCATTCATCCAGCAGGAGATCAAATTCTACATGAATATATCCTTGGTACGTGTACATCTAGTGATCCAGAGTGTATGCTCACAGAAATGTTTATGCCACCACAGTAAGCTGTCTGCATAAATATATTTCTAAGAAAACAAAACCACGGCTTAACATGACATCAAATGAAAATGTCTAAGAGAATAAAAGGAAAAATAATTTAGAAGCAATTAAGAAAATAATGCTATTGGCTCACACTTGAGTAACTTGTTTTGTCTGATTAAAATTGAAGAAGGGATTAAAAATCAGAAACATGAGCCTGGTTGTTTCAGGAGTCCCAATCGCCTGGCCTCTTTATCTCAATTCCCACTTCCTCTTTGCAAAAACAAGCTACTGGTAACTTCTATTTTTATTCCTTATGGTTAGAAACACTTCAAAACTGTAGGTTTTCAAATCTTCGGTGTAAAATATTGACATTCACCACAACAGAATTCATCATTTTGCAGCCTCCTAACTGAGTAGCACTGGCATACAATCATCTATGGGATATTGCACTTCATGTATATCTAAACTCATTATCTTTTTGCTGTTTTGGGAAGGATCTTAGGCATCTACGCTGATGCAAACAATAGCACTCTGGCTGAGGCAGATGCAACACAGTTCTAGAGATGGGCATTGACTGGCATTTAGCAGATGTCCCTGCTGTGGAAGGAAGCCAGGGGAGGATCCTGCTTTTCTTTGTGGGAGCAGATGAGATTTTTCCTGGGATGCTCCTGGAGTAGTCTTAGCCTCTCTACACACCTCAGGCACACAGAGGAAAATACCGGAACTACCAGATGGGTGGGTTCTTGACTTGGGGAATCAGTTCTATTGCAGAGAACCTTTGCTCCATGTGGTCAAATAAGCTAAAATAGAATGAAGAAGAGTCTCTCTGCTCCTTTTTGTGCTTGGGGGAAATGAACCTTAGCTGCAGAAGATGGTGAGATTCATTGCACCCAAGAGAAAGCCCAGAGACAACTGAACTGTTCAAATAACATCCTCTATATCTGTCTGTGGGGGAGTCTGGATTTAATATCAATGCAGAAGCTTGGTGAATGTGACACTTCCTTGCTCAAACCCACAGAATGATGTATTTTGGGGGTTTTTTAATCTTAATTAGGTCTTAGGGTAGCTCAAAACCCTGGATACTCCTCTGTATAATTTGTACAGAAAAAACATAGAGAGGACTCTGCTTTCTTAGACTACAGAGTCTCTTTTCAACCATTATGTACAGATTGGGGGAATCCACTGAATTGCCAATGGGAGGAGACCCAGGATGTGCAAGTGATTTTGTCTCAGTGAGTCACAGAGATTCCTCATCATAGCTTTAGGTCTGCCATGAAATACAAGTCCAAAATTACTTTATAATAAACTGTGTAGATTGCATATGACTTTAAATATATTGCTACTTTTTAACAAAATAGAAAATGATAGTACCATTATTGATGATAATGACGATAGCTAAATTTTGGTGTGTCTCTATGATGTACTTGGACTGCTCCATACTCTTTACATGGGTTATCTCAGTTAATCTACCCAACTAGGCATGAAGTAGTTTCTTTTATTATCCTTCCTGTTTTATAAATGAATAAATATAGATCTAGAGAGGTATATGGTATGTGGGAACTGTGTTTCTAACTTAGAGCTAGAAATGATCTTAGATATCATCAAGTTCAGGATTCAGCAAACTTTTTCCTGTAAAGGGGCAGATCATAAATATTTCAGGCTTCATATTTCAACTACTCAATGCTGCTGTTATAGAGTGAAAGGACCATAGGTAATGCATAAACAAATGAAAGTAGCTGTGTTGCAATATTTACAAGCCTGGTAGTGGTTGGGATTTGACCCACAAGCTGTAGTTGGCTGACCCCTAATCTACTCCACATCACTCATTTTATACATGAGAAAACTGAGACCCAGAAAGGTGAGGGTATTTATACTGCTGTGAGGTATTGGAAATAAGATGAGAGTCTCACGGGTCTCAGTCTTGTGTTCTTTTCATTGTACCAAATTCAAAAGGCCTCAACAATTAATATGATAATAAATTTTAATATCTTATATTAAAACAAATGTAAAATTCACTTGAAACTGACAGTTCTTTATAGATCTTTATACTCGATAAAGGTTAATTTTGAACTGAGACTTTTCTACTTTACCTGGTTTGTATTGATGTGGTACACATAGCTTTAAGACCAAGCAGAAAAATCTAAAACTTATCAAATCAAGAATTAGTGAAGGCCAATGCTCAAATTGTCACAGACAATGCAAAAATTCAATTGTGAGGAGAGCAAGACACAGGCCCTCACTCAGTTTCTTCCACCCACAGCTGTTGTCCAGATTTTTCTCTAAGGCTTCATGTAGACCTGTTAATACATTCCCTAATTGAAAAAGACACATTTCCCTCCCAAAATTCATGGCCTCTTAAATTTCATTTGAAATGTGATTCACCACAAAATTAAGCAATGATTGTTACAAGTTCTGAACCCTTGGAATATTTTCCATCAAGTTTCACTTAACAATGTATCAACAATAAAGCCATCAAGAAATGAATACTATGCTATATCAAAGAGGTAACAAAAAATTGATCTTTGATGAAATGAGATCCTTTAACAGTAGTAATAACTAATAAAAGAACATGAATAGCTAAAATTTATTGTGTTTACTCTATGCCAGGGTTTGTGCTAAGGATTTTATATTTAATTCTAAAAACCACAAACAGGGACACAGATGCTCAGAGAGGTGAGGTACCTTATCACAGTTGTAAAAATCATAAATGGGAGAATAGGAATCCCGGCAGCTGACTCCAGAGCCCAAGCAATTGTCCCATCTCTGGAGCCCAACCTCTCAATTCAGTTTGCCAGGATTCAAATCTGTGGGTTCCCCTTACTAGCTGGGTGGCTTTGGGCCAAATTCTCTGAGCCGCAATTTCCTTATCTGTGAGACAAGCATAATTATGGTACTTCCTTTGTAACATTTGTGTGTACTTTAATGAGTTAATCCACGCAAAGTGCTTAGCAACACACCAACTTAAATTTTAGAGATGATTATTATAGCTATCAATATTGTTAAATATATAAATAAAATTTTCCCAAACAAACCCTTGGGTCCAAACAGACCTGGAATTCAATTCTGGCTCCACAATTGACCAGCTATGTGATTTCAAGTTAGGTATTTAAACATTCTTATCCTCGACCAGATTTTCCTTCTGTAAAATGAGTATTAAAAATACTCAGAGTCCACATGAAAATGCAAAGAGAGGATGCTTCAGGGTCCCCATCACAGGGCCAGGAAGGGTGTTGGGAAAATGTTGGCGCACTTTAGACTTGCTCCAGCCATTCCTGCTCCTTTCCAACTAAGGGAATCCCACGGCAACTTCAAAGCGCTGCTCCACTGGAACCCAGCCCCTGTCCTAGACACAGACTGCCAAATGGCTAATGAGCTCCTCAGCCTCTCAGAGTCTCAAGTCCCATGGTAGGGGAGAAGCATTAGGAAATCACAACAGTTGCAATAAGCTAAGTGCAGGATGCTGGCAATAACCTACTGCAAGTTTTGGGCCAGGGGAATGTCTCGGAAAAACTCTGAGAATCAGTAAGAATTAGCAAGGCAAGAGAAAATTGTTAAAAGCTCCAGGCAGAAGGAATAACATAAGAAAATGCTCTGAGACACACAAAGTAGAACTTTAAAACAGATGAGAGTTTTCAGTGCTACTGGAGCATCAAGTTCTAGAGAGGTCAAGAGATGAGGCTGTAGAAGGAGGACCTGGAAAAACAGAGCCACCAAAGGGACTGTGAACATGGTGGGGTGGGCTGGCATGGTCACATGGACATTTTAGAAAGATTGCTCTGAGTGTACCTTCTTGGGTCCTATTCCACCCCTACAAGACTTTCTACTCACTCTGAATAACCACAACTCTGATCATTTGTGTCATTCATTTAGCAGACAGTCACATATAGTTTTATTATTTAAATTATAAATGATCTTCCTATGTCTAGTGTTTTACTTCTTTATACCTTTTACAGTGCTTTGCACACAATAAATTTTCAACAATTGTTGAGATATCCCATTGCTTCTTAAAGCCAGGGCTATATCTTACGGTTCTTTTATATTTCCCTCATCATCAAGGAGAGTTGTACATAATTGAGTAATAAATAGCTTTTATTACTGAAAAAAGAAAAACTGGGAAAAATGGTGTTCTTCTGTTCATCTTCACTTACAGCTGCCCTCGACCCACATTATTTCTGATAGTTCTAAATATATAATCTAATAGGGAAATGTAAGTAAACAGAAAGCACAAACACATTGCTCACACACAAAATATCTCTTCCAGCTAAGATGAACTTCTTCAACTATCTTTCATCACTGTGGTTTAGAACAACCAGAAAAATTTGAAGCCTGTAAGACTAGAAAGTCAAAAAAGATAAGAGGGTGTGTCAGTCGGAAATGAGGAGGCAGGTAGGAAAGTTTCTTACCAAAAATAAAGAGTTTGTTGTGTCGCAGTCTACCTGTGAGCTCCTGCACCACACCTGCAATCAGCCCTGCTCTGTGCAGAACAGGCTCCTCTGACATCCGGGTGAGCAAAATGGCCAACTCATCACCTATCAGAGAAATGCTTTCCGGGAAGGTGGGTGAAAGGCTGGTCATTTACCAATGAATAGGTTAATTAAAATATCCCATGAAGATGGTGACAGCAGTTGACATTTGGTCGCTTGCTTGAAACAATACAGAAACAATGACGAAGAAAGGAATTTCATCCTGTGTGAGAGCTGTGAATTGCCCAATTCTGGTGCCCTTGTGACATTTCCTAAGGCAGTTCAACGGAGTAAAACATAAAGTGATGTTTTTGTAACTCAGCTCTTCAATGAAGTATAAAATTCCTATTTCCCCCCAAATAGTCCTCTGGTTTAATAGGTAACTTGAATTTCTCTTCAATGACTCATAACAATACCGACAGTAAGTCACTCTGAACATAAGCTGGAGAGGTAGGAGCATTAGCTCCAGAGGTCTGAAAACAAGACACACCAGCTACAGACGGGCAGAAAATAGTCAGATAAGAAACTCATTCCAGGCTTTGTGTTAGGAAAGGAAGAAACTCATTAAACTGTTTCACACTAGTGTCACTGTGGCTATCATGAAATGAATATTCTTTAAGAAAAGAAGACCATAACATACTCCATA
Source organism: Avahi laniger (assembly GCA_963575035.1). NCBI lineage: Eukaryota > Metazoa > Chordata > Mammalia > Primates > Indriidae > Avahi > Avahi laniger. The sequence goes on along the minus strand of CAUYSK010028122.1, from coordinate 8,785 downwards.
CAGATCTTTAGCAATGGCTTCCTTTCCAAAAAAAAAAACACATTTCTAGAGCAATCACAGTCAGTAAGAAACTCTGTGACCATAAATCTAAAACCGTTACTAGTAGCATATTCATCTAGAAGCGACTGCCCTTACATGGTAACTCCTGCCAGGAGGTCTGTTAATAAGTCAGCCTGGGCACCTTGGAGCCTAGGAATGATTTTTGGGGGAGGAAGAAGAGCTAATTAAGAATCTTCATAATCTTCATGGGTATAGAGTGATCAGAATATTACATTCAATTTTCCATAACTTAATAATGAGAGTGAGAAGGTGAGAGAAGAAAAGCTTTACCTGGTACGAGTAAGACTGCAGTACTTGAATATACCTTTGAGTATATTTCTTCCACCCAGGCAATGTTCCATTTAGTGGAGGTGAGGTTTAAAGGATGGTAACATAATGATAATGACACTGATAAGAATGATCGTAGTCACAGCAGCAGTCACCTATCGGTCTTCTGTTATATGCCGGGCCGTTTGCCTCTTACATGTGGGATCTCTTATGCTCACAAGAATCTTCAATTTAAATGACATCACCTTCATTGATAGATACAGCCAAGGATCCATCAATTCTTCTTTCTGACAAATTTCTTTCTAAAAATATATACTCTAAAAATGGCAAGAGAATTTGACAGATTTTGCAGAGACCCGAATAACTACATGCAGTACCAGGAAGACTTCAGTGATGTCATTTGGACATTGATGGTTCTGTTAGTCCATAGCTAGGTAGACCTCCTATTTGCATATTAAAGGTCAATACCATAAATTGCTTCCATCCCTCATATGGCAAGAAATTGGACACCACTCTTTTATTCTGCCTTATCCACAGTTCAAGACGGAAGTAAGGTAAGAACTTGTCAGGTCCTCGTGGAGTTTGGGCTAGAACTTAAATCCTGTTCACTTCCCTTCAAAGCTTTGAAGTCTGAATATCACTAAACTTCTAAATAAACAAAACCTACCAGATGTTTCTCATTTGAAGTTGTTCCGCTCTCAATTTTACCACTTCCTTTGCAAATCTTATGTAGCTTTCAGTGTCAAGCTCCCTGCCCTTTTCTCCTGTACGGATTTTGATTTTGCTTTGTCCAGTCTGCAGTCCAGATTACGCAGGCACATATTATCTGTATCTGTTTTGTCCAGCTCACAGCCGCCAGCCACAGATAGCTATTGACACTGGGACCATGTCTAGTCTAAATCAAGATGTTCTAAAACTGTAAAACATACACTGGATTATTTTGAAGACTTAGAGAAAAAAAGAATGTAAAATATATCAATAATTGTTATTAATATATTGATTACATGTTGAAAGGATAATTTTTTAATATATTGGGTTAATTCAAAATTGTACTAAAATTAATTTTACCTGTTTCTTTTTACTTTTTTAATATGACCACTAGAAAATTTAAAATTACATATGTGGCTTAAATTTCTGACTCAAATTATTAATATATTTCTATTGGACAAAACTGGTCTATATTTTCCAACTCAAAGTGTGGTACACAGGCCAGCATCATTTTATGTTAAAACATTGTTAGAAATACAGAATCTCAGGCCCTCTTCCTGATCTACAGAATCAAATCTGTATTTTAACAAGAGCCTCTGGTTATTCATTAAAGTTTTTAAATTTCTGGTATACAACATTAATTTTAACATTTTCATCATCTGTATTTATAGATCATCTGTTTCACATGTACAAATTACACCTAAACAGGATGCAGTTTGGAGAAAAGACCAAAATTTGTATTTCTTGTGTAATTCTCATAGTACCTAGCCTAGAAGTATATACTTAAAAGAAACTGAATAAATTGATGACAATTTAAAAATTACTCTTTATGAAGTCAGATTGTTTCTCCACTTTCCTTATAACTGTTAAATTTTGATCAATGACCAAAAATATTATACAAAGTGATGAATGAAATCTTCAAATAAAAATTAATGAAAAATAGCATGGCTTAATGATGATGTTAAGCTAATTTCTATACTATGTAGCTCTCTATCCAAAACTTAAGTTTTGTAAATCCCCCTAAAGGGATTTACTAAAATCTTTAACATCACTACTGACTGTCATAGATGGGAAGAAGTCACATAAAGTTACATTAACAAACAAAGTTATTACATTCGTCTTCCCTTAGAGTTGCCATCTGAAATTAAATCTGCTTTTTTCTTAGCTATAGGAAAATTGTTATAGAAATGTACATTAAAACCTGGATAAATTATAAACAGAAATTTAGTTGATCATGTATTTGGTGTAGATGATGAGAAAATAAGTTGATACCAATGATTTTTAAAAAAGGATGGAAGCAGGAAACTAGAAATGAACATATATGAAATTCAGTGCAATTTCCTATCATGTTTATATCTACTTTTGAGCTATAAAGAGTTGTCGTAACTGTACTGACAATCAGATGAAATAGAAGTTGTGAGTGCTCTTTAAAAGATATTCTATCTTTCTATACTATATCTATATCATATACATAGTATATTATAATCTATACCATATATCTACAGTATCACCAGGGAAGAGGTATGGTCATGATGATGGCCTTGAGACCTTTCCTTGCAATTAATTATCAAGATTCTGTTATGGACACTGAACTCAAGGAAAAAAGGTTAACTATTATATAGAATGTTCCAAATGGTACTGAAAACTGACTCATTGATTGGAATATCCTTGTTCTCTGAACATTTAACTTATTACAAGTTTTCCATCAGAAGATCTTCCAAGCTGGGTTTCAGATCATGCCAGAGGTTAGATAGTCTAAGATTTTATATAGAGTTTCCATGTTAGTCTTATTCTGAAGTGAGCTTTTATTGCTGACCTCGAAAGTAGTTTAGGGGTTTAGTTGTTATTGTTTTTCAATCTCAGAACAACTAATATCCATTAGATTATAATAAGTCACTGTAACTCCTACATTAATTATTGTAATTTCCCTGTGATGTCAGGATAATGTACTGAAGACACACAAAGTTGTTTGTTGCATGAGAACAAAATAATGCAGAAATTCTTTACTAATTCACAATTCCCATTGGAACAGTGAGGGCAAATGCTATAACATTTCAAGCTCCTTCCCAAAGGGAAATTTTTTGAGATTCATAAAGGAAGAGACATCCCCCTCCAAATATAATAATACTTCCTGAATTCCCTTCCCAATGGAAGAAAGAGAAAGTGAGGGATGAGGTGAGGAAGAATTTGATAATTCTCTTTATGAGGTCCCATGTATTCTTTTTGTGGGCTGCTGGCATTGCAATATTTCATAATAAACATTTCCAGATGGATACAAGTTCTCTCAATTTTCTGGTGCCAAGAATATTATGTATATCTGTATGTATTTACACCTGATACAGGAAGATGAGCAAAAAAAAAAAAAGAACATGCCCTCATCAAGCAAAGAGAGAAAAGGCAAAGGACTCATTTTTAACTACCCAACTATAGCCTAATCACAAAGGACCCTGTACAAGTACGCTGGGACAAAAGGAAATGCAGACACAACCAGCTGGCTCTACCTTAGAGGAGTAAATGCAGGATCTTGAGAAGTTGTTACCTGCCACAAAGCTCTATCCAGGGACACAAAATGGAGCAGAATGCAAAATTATCAGTGCTTTCCAGTATCCAAGGGCAATTTTCGTGCTGTAATTCTCCCCAATTTCACTTTCACATTCCCCACTTAGGACTTCCCAACGAAATAAAAAATGAAAATAGGAAGAAAGAGCCAGGAGAGACTTATCACAGCCTGAAATTTGGAAAATGGAGTTAGACATATTCCGGTTAGAGGACAGATGAAAGACTGGTGTGCAGAAGTTGAGGTGGGATGAGAGAAGTTATGTACACAACACTCAGAACCCTGGACTGCAGGGGATGGGAAGGGGTGGGGGAGTAGTACGGTTCATTCTAGCATCGCTCTTTACTCAAAGTTCTTGGCACATTGGAGCCAACAATTAGGAGCATGCTTTGCAGTTTGTAAATACCAATTGCCATTTTGGTAGTAAAAGAGGCAGGCGAAGAGTTGTAGGCCAACATTACCCATTTTAATGTTGACTGTAATTCTGGTCTTTGGTAATTATTGCCTTTAAAAAAACTGGATTGTTTTTAGCAGCACTGTGCATAATTTATTGCCTGTGGCATATCAATTGGAAAATAGCTAAAACTTTAAATACTGGCTAACAAAATGAAAGTCATTTTATTACACAAAGAAAATTAACAAAGATAAACAAATGCCCACAATTTATAAAGCTAGTCTTTCCTTTTGTTTTGTATGTTTGTAAACTACTTTCAACAGCTCACAAAACTCTGAGGTTTACAAAACTGGGTTTGCAAGACTCCTTCACAATTTCTATTTCTGACCTTGGTAAGATAAGTAATATACAAGCTTTAGTTTTCTATCCTACTAACACCTCCCAAATATAGAAACCTATAAAGTCACAGCCCAGCATGCAGATTGCTTTTCCTACTTTTGATCTATCGAAGCCAATTAAGTAGTTAAAGATCATTTGCACAGTCAAAATCTTGGTTAAATAAGCAGCATTTCTATGGCCTATTTCAGCCAGAATGTGTAAGAAGAAAATGTTCCAAGAATAAATATTCTCTTACATCTAATATTATGGATACAAACAAAATAGCAAATGAAATATCCAATTTTTTGGATGAGAGCCTTGTAAATGCATAGATTATGCTGGCATTTTTACTTGGCTACTCTGAGGAAGGTCGCTAGGAAGACCAGTTAGTAATCAGAACCTGCTCTCTGAGTATTCTCTTTATGCTCTTGCTCTGGCTAGAATGTGGCTCTTCCCTGAGGGACACCGCTTCCTGCAGCCCTCTCAAATGGTACCAATGCTGTCCTTGCACAGCCTCTACCCTACTGGGTCAGCACATGGGTAAGTCATCACCGTGACCTGACCGTTCTCCCTCCTTCTTCTCACAAAGATCTCCAGCTTGAAATCTCAGCAGACTGATTCACCGTGCCCTTCATTATGGCTATCATACAATGACCTCCTCCCAACCCCGGTCATTTCCCTGTGACTCTAAATAATTTTAGTTCCTGGCCTACCCTCACTCACTGCAGTACTTACACTGCCTTTCCTTTTGGTGATGATGTAAATGATCTCTCTAATAACCTGACCTCTCAGAACTTTGGATTTCTCTCCTCCCTTGATCTTGTATTTCCTGTACTCCACCCTAATGTGCTACTTTCTCTTATGGTCACTTTTTAGACCCTATCATCACCAGCAGTAAAATCCTCCCTTGATCCCAATTTCATGCCCCTCACTCTGCTGACCATTTCCAATCTTTCCAGTTCATTCCTTTAGCATCCCGAACTCAATAGGCCCTCTAATTCTGATGATCCTACAACCTTTCAATGATGGTCAATTCCTGATGTCCTCACTTTCCTCTTTACCGAGTTAAAATTCCCTAGCCCTTTGTAAATAACCTAGACTTCTTTACTTCTCACTTGCTTTGCTGCATTCCCCAAACAAAACCACAATCCTGGTTAAAGTCAACTCTCTGTCTGTACTTATGCAGTTGAAAGTGGCTGGGGCACAGTGTATATCTGGGAGCAGGAATATTGAGGGCCGTTTTAGAATTCTGCATACCTTACTAAGTAGGTACATCAACAGATACCTCTTAGTATTCTAAGCATATAAGAGGGGAAAAAAGCAATTGACAGTGTGATATGATTTAAAAGAAAATTTGTTTGGGCCGGGTGCAGTGGCTTATGTTTATAATCCTAACACACTGGGAGGCCAAGGCAGGAGGATTGCTTGAAGTCAAGAGTTCAAGACCAGCCTGAACAAGAGCAAGACCCCATCTCTACTAAAAATATAAAAATTAGCCAGGAAAAGTGGTGTGTGCCTATAGTCCCAGCTGCTTGGGAGGCTGAGGCAGAAGGATCCCTTGAGCCCAGGAGTTTGAAGTTGCAGTGAGCTATGATGACACCACTGCATTCTGTAGCTGGGATGATGAACACTCTGTCTCAAAAAAAAAAAAAAAAAAAAAGTTGTTTAATCTTTATCCTTGGCTCTCAGCACAAGATCCTTTAAAACCCTTGGAACATCCCAAGTAAATGTTTTTGTTTTGCTAATGAAGTGACTTCCTAAATAGCTTCAGCCAGACCCCTTGACCTCTGGGGAAGAGGAGGAGGTAGAAATTGAGTTCAATCACCAATCAGTCATTGTGATTTAATCAGTCTGGCCAATATAATAAAACCTCCATAGAAATTCTTGAACTGTGAGTATGGAAGCTCTATGCCCTACCTCACCTCCATACCATGCACTATGCCTCTCTCTATTTGTTGTTACTGAATTGTACTCTTTATAATAACACTGGAATGCTAAGCATAGCACTTTTCTGCGTTCTGTGAGTCATTCTAGGGAATTACTAAACCTGAGAGGGGTCATGGGAATCCCTGAATTTGTAGATAGCTGGGAAAAAATGCAGATGCTTGCCAACATCTGGGACAGCTGGCATCTGAAGTGGGGAAGTCATGTGATGCTGAACCCCCCACCTATGCAGTCTGCTCTAACTCCAGATAGTGTCAAAATTGCATTAAATTGTGGGACATCAGTTGGTGTCAGACAACTGATGATGAAAAGCAACAGAGAGAGATTCTGTTCTCTAATTAACTTTTAATGATTACCTAATGTAGAATTTGAGAATAATTTGCAAATAGTAACAAAGACATTGAAACAAAGAGGCAACAAATTTCAGCAAAATATGTAAAAGTACACACAAGAAGGATTATCAAAATCTAGAAAAAGAAAAATCACAAACTGGACCAGAACAAATGACACACTGTCTTATTTACAAAGGATAAAGTTTCTTACTAGATTTCCAATGAGAAGGAATTGAATGCTGAAACAAGAACTCCACCACAAGCCCTTTTCATTTTATTGTATATATTTATGCCTAATTTAACTAGAGAGAAAATTGGCATGAAGTTCTGATATGCAGATATGAATCTTGTTGTTTTCAACATCATTTTGTAATTTTCACAAAGCCCTGAATTTGAGAATTCCCTCCACATTGGGGATGTAGCAGACAGAAGTGAACGAAGAAAAAAGGTAGCTATTGTAGAGGTAAATGTATGGTCCCTGAGCCAATAAAAGGGAAAATTTCAAGGAAGACATAGTTAACAGTTCCAAAACTTTGAGAAGACAAACAAAATGACCACCACTTAATTATTACAAAGCCCTTTTCATTTTTATCAACTCTCTTCTTCAGATGATCCATCCAGACATTAACACGATATTTCGGAAGCTGCGGGCTCAGTGCAGGGTGTGGGGAACCAATCATGGCCTACATACCCTTCAGTGGCCCTGCAAACTGCTTCTAATATTTAGTCTTGGAAGAAGTTTCCAGGTATCCGCCACTGGAATCCCCTACACTCTTCTGAAGAGATCACCAGGCCATTTCCAACAAAGGAAAAACAGATTAAACAAAAGAAGATTCTGATTAAGTAAAATATTGAATAGTCTAGAGTTCAGGAGATCTGAAGTCCACAGTCAGTCGAAAGTACTGACTTTTAATAAAGTATTTGGTTTCAGATTCAGGTTTCCCAGGATGGGGATGCTGCTGAGGCTAAATTCATCAAGTGGCTCCCGGGTGAGGAGACAAAAGAACAGAAGCGACCCATGTAGCATAACTGTCTCATGACATAAAACTGATATCTTAACCTTCCTAGTTGGATTCTATAACCTCAAGTCCACTAGATTAGAAAATGGAAGTTAATAATTCTGGGGCTCAACTCTGCTATTCTATGTCACTTTGAACAAGATATTGACCTTTCTGCTGCACATTTTTTCTCCTCTATAAAATGATAATAATAACATTTTGCCACCTACCTCTCACAAATTTTATTATTGCTGATTTTTTTTTCTTTTGCATTCCTACAATGTGCTGTTGAGTGTATAATATTACTCTCCAGAGATTAAGTTCAGAGGTGAGCTAATAGGCACAGGGCATATATATCATAGGTTTTTGTATGGTTATTCACATCTACAGAATTTATATTCCTAGGCCCATCTCATAACAACCCAGTCCAGAGCACAAGAGCATATAAATACTATTTGCACATATCAAAGTGATTGCTACTAGTTATACACCACATTTTGTTTTTATATCAATTCTTCATATTTAACTGGTTACCCCAGAGAAAACTTATGCCTAGAAAGTGATTTTAAGAGAAACTTCTTGCCTTAATGTGACCGGGGTTAATAGTGTTCTCCTCTTAGTCTACCTGTGCTGTCATAACAAAATACTATACAATGGGTGGCTTAAATAATACAAATTTATTTTTTCACGCTTCTTGAGGCTGGAAGTCCAAGATCAAGGTTCTGGCCAATTCTCTTTCTGGCAAAGGTGCGCTTTCTGACTTGCCGACAGCCATCTTCTCACTACATCTTCATGTAGACTTTCTCAGTGCATGCACAGAAAGAGCAAGAGGATGAGCTCTCCAGTGTCTGTCCTTATAAGAATACTAATCTTATTAGATTAGAGAACCATGATTATGACCTCATTTAAACTTAATTACCACCTTAAAAGAGCTACACAGAGAAAACTATAAAACATTTATGAAGGAAATAGTAGAAGACACAAATAAATAAAAAGGAATCCCACGTTTATAGATTGGGAGAATTAATATTGTTAAAATGTTCGTACTACCCAAAGTGATTGACAAATTCAATGCAATCCCTATAAAAATTCCAATGAAAGTTTTCACAGAAATAGAAAAAAAAATCCTAAAATTTGTATAGAACCA
>CAUYSK010028121.1:0-22003 GCA_963575035.1 Avahi laniger | reverse complement strand
CCCTGAGATCATTCCTGTCACAACGCAGCATGTCCTACTGCCTGCCTTAAATGACTCGGTTCAGAAGTGTATTGGCCAACAGCTGTGCCTGCATGGACTCCAGCCCAAGCTGAATCACATCTATTAATAGTTGCTGAGTTTATTCTCAGACAGTATGGTTAGAATGCTTTGAGAATTAGCAGTAAAGATATACCTCAATGAATACGCCATTTTATTGCGTATTCAATAAATCTTAGCTTTGTAAATAAATCTTTAGCTTTGTAAAACATAAATTTTTTTTTTTTTTTTTTTTGAGACAGAGTCTCACTGTGTTGCCCGGGCGAGAGTGCCGTGGCGTCATCTTAGCTCACAGCAACCTCAAACTCCTGGGCTCAAGCGATCCTCCTGCCTCAGCCTCCCGAGTAGCTGGGACTACAGGCATGCGCCACCATGCCCGGCTAGTTTTTTCTATATACTTTTATTTGCTCAATTAATTTCTTTCTATTTTTAGTGGAGACGGGGTCTCGCTCTTGCTCAGGCTGGTTTCGAACTCCTGAGCTCAAACAATCCGCCGGCCTCGGCCTCCCAGAGAGCTAGGATTACAGGCGAGAGCCACCCACGCCCGGCCAAAACATAAATATTGACAAAGACACACAGCCACCTTATTTGGAAGCCTGATTATATAATTTTATCTATTGGAGAGAAACATACTCTTCTTCATTTCAAGATGTTAAATATTAATTTGACTCAATAACAGATGCTTTTGGATTCAAAGCATATTCCAACATATTTTGTATCATCTAAAATTTCACTGATAACTTACTCATTTCAAGATATTCATAAAATAATCCCAGTTTGCCCATGGGCTGCAGATGGTAGTCTTGTTCCCATCGTGGGGCTATTTTTTCTGATCCTGAAACTCTGTGAAACCGTCCAATCAGATTCATGATCCAGCTGCCAAAAAGACCAAATTACAAATTAGAATGAATATTATCAGACCAAGGTCATAAAAGTATTTTGCTGCTATTTCAAAGCTGAACACACAATTTTCCAAAGATATTAATTAATTTGTTTGTGTGCTAAATTTATTTCTATCTCCCTATCTGTATCAAAATATTTTGAAAAATAGGACTATATACCTGGGCTTATCAAAATTGCAACTGCTACTATTTTTTTTTCTCTTACCTCTTTTTATTATACACAGTTTAATTTTTTAAAAGATATTTTCTCTCATTTGATTAACTTTAGTTGTTCTTTTTTTCATCCCCCCCCCCCATTCAAAACAGTCTTGCCAGTATGAAAATCACCAGAGAAAATAAACAAAACGAAGGCACAGTGTGTGAGCTGGTGATAAGCGCCATGGAGAAACAAAGTAGGCAGGGAATGTTTGTGTTTGTGTCTGCGGAGGAGGGGGGATGGTGGCCATGGAAGGCCTCACTCCCGAAGACACCAGACAAGAAGAGTGTGCAACAGGCGGAGGGGCCACGCCGTGGGGACAAGTTTCCAGGCAGGGGAACGGTGTCTGCAGAGCCGAGGCGGGAGCAGGCTGCCCACGCCCGACAGACAGCAGGCCCCTGTGGTCCAAGGCCAGTAGGAACAAGTTTGGTGGGGTGGGGATGGTCAGAGACCAGTGTGAGAAGCCACTGGAGAGCACTAAGCAGAAGAGTGACATAATCTGACATCAGAAAAAAATAGGTTCAAGATCAGAGAAGTGAAACGTCTCTTCCAGGTCACAGTGCAGAGCTAGGGGAAAACGCAGCCTGGATGGGCGCCCAGTGCTCTGTCCACCCCTGGACCCTGCCCCGATAGACCTGTCTCTTTTATGCTGTGTTTTTTCCTCTCTCAAAGCCTCGTGGCTTGGAAAACTGCTTCCCCTTTTTACGGCAGTTTGTCCCGAAAAGAGACCTGAGTTGGCAGTAAAACGAGGTGTGCACCTACAGCACGAAGAACTGTTGCCCCTCAAGCAACAGTCGGCCGTGGTTTATCTGTGGCGTTCATCAGCAGAGGCACAATAACGACAAAGGATTCCAAATATGGATATAACATCTGGTTAAGCTTTGGCTGATTACCCAGCATGTTTGTATGGATTTCAAATTCTGACAATGAGAAGGCATCACACGACTGTAAGGACAGTTTCTGTAAGAAAACCCAGCAGACCTCGTCCTCCATCACGTGGGCAGGTGCCGCACGTGCGCACCCAGCTGGCCTGAGATGGGAGTTCAATCCACACTCCATTGCTTAATGGCTGCTCAACCTTGGCAAAAATAAAGTAAAACGGGTGATAAAACCTATATTGCCCAGGGCTGCCGTCAGAATTAAAGGACTCAAAACAGGTAAACGATGCAGCGCACTTCGTAGCACTTCGAAACGCCCTGCGTGGGATTTTCTGTTGACCGGTGCAGGCCACACTGGCTGAAGCCAACTGAAAACATGGCCTACGTTGTGCAGCACCTTGGCTCAGGGACACAGGCCGCCTGGATCAGTGGTTCTCACTTCAGCACTTAACAAGAAAGACGTGGAATGCCCGTTAATAGTGCAGCTTCCTATGCTGGAGAAAAAAGAGCTGAGGTGAGCCCTGCAGTCTCAGCCATCCCAGGGGGCTTGCAACTCAGGTGGCAGCAGGGACCGCGTATGTCCATCACCCTTCATGACACCTAACTCGAGATGACTCAGTTTGGTTTCTATTGGTTTATTTTTTGCTCTGCCTCAGCCTCTTGCTGAATCCTCTCCACGCCCCCAGGGCAGCAGGTGTTTTTCTATCTGGACCCCAAACCACATCACAATGTGGATTCAGGATGAAACTTCTGTCCGGGCAACTACTTGTATCACCCATTCATCCAGCGCTTCCCCTTCGTCCAGTTCCGACTCTCCCACTCACGTAGATCACATTAGCAGGCTTTCTCACTAGCTTTCTTTCCTGAGCTACTGACTCTGAGCCTCTTACTCAGTTTTCCTGAGTTGAACCACTCATCTGTGCTAGGAAATCTTGGGTGGTCATCCGTCTACATTGCCCTCGGTCTTTTGAGTTTTCTACCGGGCTAGGATTTTAGTGCAGGGATCTCAATCTTGACTGCACATGTGAATCGCCTATAGAACTTTTTAAAAATACAGACACCAGATGATTTTCTTACCTGGCCAAGGCTAAAAGCAGGGGTTACAATATAATTTCCTTAGGAATTTACCATACATGTTAGCATAGCCACATCATAAGAAGTTATACTTTACTAAGTCCTTATTATGTGCAAAGCATGGTGAGAAGCACTTTACACATCATTTTCTCTTGGACTCTTATATTTAATCCATGTACTCTAAGGCTTTTCTCTTCCTATTTATTTGGGGGATGGGTATAGTTTTGGGTGGCAAGAGTACCTGGTGTCTTTGATATCTTAGGGTTTTATGTGAAAAAAATGGAAACTGGCACCTATACAAAGAAAAGAAGAAGTCCAAGTCACTCTCTCATTTGGCTAACAATTAGCATTCCCAGTTTTCAAATAAGGCATATGTAATTTAAAGCATACTGCCTAAATATTTTAGGCTAGGAGGAAAAATATCTGAAGGCAGAGTTCACGTCACTATAATTTTCAACAATGTGCTCACTTGAAGTATAAACAGGCCATGGATACTAGAATTCATCTTCTCTTTTAAAATATATGAACAAATTTCATTTCATATCAATTTCTCAGTACCAGTTTAGGAATATACCCTCCCCCCTAATTTTTTAAATCAGGCAATAGCTTGCTGGCAACCAATTATCTATCAAAACTTAGTGTTAAATAGTTAACCTTCTTGGTTCAGAAAACACTTTTTAGTAACCAAAGAGTTAAGATTTTCCTCTATTTTATGTATTTTTTTTTTACGGAGAAACATAGTACTATTTGTGCATGACCTACTTTTACTTATCTGGAAAAATCTTAATATGAGCTCAATGAAAATAAGGGTGGTTTTCTGCACAATAGGATAAAAACTTAATTTCACAGCCAAAGCCAGAATCCTTTTTCTGGGGAGGGGGGAGGGGAGAGGGTAGGAGAGGGAGCTTTATTTAGAGAAAGACCCTAATAGCTCTCATTGAAGACAGAGGATGATGCCCTGGAACCCAGAGTCAGTTAAGTGCTCTACAAAGAGAATGAACAGAAACTTGGTGATGGAGGAGAGAAAGAGAGGTTAGGGGAGGGAGGGGGAGAAAGAGAGGGATGTTGTATTTGAAGGAGGAAGACAGGGCAAAGAGGCAGGAGGCTGGAGCCGATGAAGAAGGGTGGTAAGTTAGAAACAATCCCAGGTGTAGAGTGGGCAAAAGACTTTAAAAAAAGTGGACTTTAAAAAAATGAGAGGGGAGGAGGGGGGGAGAGGACAGGAAGAAGGAGATGGGAGAGAGGGAGAGGTGATTACAGAAGAAGGATCAGAGACATGAAACTGCTGGCTCTGAGACGGAGAACAGAGGTCACAAGTCAGGGAATGTGGCCTCCAACAGCTAGAAAAGACAAAGAGATTCGCCCTTGATCCTTCAAAAAGAAACACAACCCTGCCAACACTCTGATTTTAGCCCAGTGAAACTTCTGATCTCCAGGACTGTAAAATATTACATTTGCATTGTTTTAGCCCATTAATTTTGTAGTCATTTGTTATAGCAGCAACAGAAAACTAATACAAATAGGCTCCCTGAAATTTGCAGAAATTGCAAATGCTGTTGGACTTTCCACTTTGATACTGCAGGGGGCTGAAGTGCAAATTTAAAAGGATAGTGGATCCCAGCTAACATCTCAAGTACAACTGTATCTTCTGTTATTCTTGTTTTTTTAGCTAAGCAACAATATGTCAAAACCTTTGTGGTAATTATTTTAGACAATTTATCTCTTAAGACATAATGTACTCCAGTGGCTTAGGATCACAAGAGAATCTCTATTCTTGAAGGCATACGGGTTTGGCATCATACGATCTGGCTTTGAATCTCACAGGAGCCTCTTATTGCCAGTGTGAACTTGGGTAAGTCATTTTACCTCTTTAGATCACAGATCTTCATTTGCAAAAGGGAGATAAAAATAAGGATCATTTGGAAGATTAAACAAGAGAGATGTAAAGGATCTAATACGGTTATGGCACATGTTAAGAATTCAACAAACTACTATCATTGACTTTTATTTTTCTATTTTATTTATTGATTAATTGATTGTTTTGAGACAGGGTCTTGCTATGTTGCCTGGGCTAAATGTATCATCATAACTCACAGCAACCTCAAACTTGGGGCTCAAGTGATCCTCCTGCCTCTGCCTCCTGAGTCGCTGGGACTACAGGCACACGCCACCATGTTCTGCTAATTTTCCTATTTTTTATAGAGACAGGGTCTTTCTATGTTGCTCAGGCTGGTCTCGAAATCCTGGCCTCAAATGATTCTCCTGCCTTGGCCTCCTAAAGTGCCAGGATTACAGGTGAGTGTCACCAAGCCCAGCCTATTACTGACAGCATAATACAAAGGGAGAAGAGGAAGGTGCTGTGAGAAGTTGTGGAAATACATAGTTCACGGCTCTAACAAGGGTCATCCCTCAAAGGGCTGTGATTAGTCAACCACCACCAGCAGCCTAATAAGCATAAACTATAGTGGGTGGGGAAACATAAGGTTTTTAAACACAGTCATTAAACACTGGACACATTTATACTGTTAATTGTACTCTCTTGTCTGGAGACCTTTAAAAACAGGATTAGATTCTAATCCATTTTAGAGGTGGACATGCAGCTATATGGATATATAGGCAAATGATTTGGATAGGTAGGCAGTTCTGTCCCTGGTCCTGTTACCCAAGATTATACAATTTAATACTCACGGCAATAATACTTCTTGTATGTTATTCCAGATTGCTTTTCCTCCCATGATTATTGTCAGCTGAGTTGTCAGTTCAAGAAGACAGCCACCTGGGTCACACTGGAATGTTAAAAAGAAAATCCATTTAAATTTTCAGTGGGTCTAACTTGGAAAACAGTCATTAATTTTATTTTTATGATATTTGTTCTGTTTAGGCTAAAATGAAATCTAAAGAATCTATAAGGGAGAAATTATTCATTGGGCAACTGGGAGAAAACATAAAACAACTTAAATTGGCAAGAGAAAACAATTCTGTATGCACACCTCTTCATTTCTGTATTTTCCCAACCAATATACTGGGTCTCCTGGATAGCCTACAAATTTGCCCTTAAAGAATGCTATGTAGAAACACGAAGAGTAGTAGTTGACAAACTGGAATAAGAACATCTTCATGGTTAAGCTGTTCTCATAATCAGTCTGGGTCCTTGGGAGTTCTGTAGTTAAAAGAAAGAAAATTAAGATTTTAAAATTATGAACAGCTTTGAGACCCTAATCAAAGACATTGATACATGAGTTAACATGTTTAAAAAAAATACAATTCACACTGTTTCCATTTAAGCTGTTGTGAATTGCTTAATATAGCCAGTGTGTTAATTTCAAGTTTACACATTGTTAGGAGAGTTCTTCCCCCACATGGGAACAACATCCCACATGGCCAAAAAAAAAAAAAAAAATTCAACTGTTCCTTAAAATTTACCAGTACAGTGCTATCAAATAAGCAAGAATTGTCATGGGTTATAACTGACAGAAAATTACTTTTGAACTGCATGCTAAATGATATTTTCTTGTCTTCCTGAATTGCAATAAGGTATGGGTGTTGAAGAAAACAACAAAACAAGGGGAAACTTGCAACAGGCAGCTGGTTATCCTCTTAGTTTGGAATCTGAATCAGTCTGGTCATTTTTACATGACCAGTGAGCAGACCATCTGAAGAAGGACCCAGATGTAGGCAGGGTGTGGGAAGCACTTAACTTCGGCCACTCAGCAGCTGCCTGGGATGCAAGCCAGGGAGAAGCAGCATGCAACAAAAGCCAGAGCTGATGAGAATGATATTAATATGAACAGCACAGGGAAAGACACGCAGCAGTGTGACTGCTTGTCCTCTCTACAATAGAGGAGCATATTTGCCACTGGAACCGTGACCCTACTCCACTTATTTGCAATAAAGAGACTATTTACTTTCGACAGTAGAGTACATGATCTAATGTAATTGAAAATATTATTCAGCACTGATCTGTTTACACAGAGCTTGGACATTATAATGATTGTCTTTGCTTTGTCCCTTTTTACTAATGCAAAGCTGTAGATAATTCATTTCCCATGCAGCCTAGAGAAAAAATGTTTACACTTGAAAATTTCTAAAAATTGTTACCTACTGGAATTGAAATGTCTAAAAGATACAGTCTCTTATTTTTAACAGGCTCTAAAAATATCTCAGCAATTACCTAAGCTGTAGTAGAACCTTACCAAAGTTAGTAATCATAATGGCCACTCTTTCATATATGGTGTTCAGAATCATGATAATAATAAAGCTGATGATGGAAGCAGTGATGGACGTGGCCGTCTGTGGAGTCAGGTACTTCTGGATTGGGTCTGTTCCATTAAGGTTCTTGGGAAGTTTTGCAGAAAATACAATGAACACTGAGAGCCTATAGACAATAATCCCAATAACTGAAGCGATGATCAAAAGGATCTGAAAACAATGAACACAGCAGCATGAGACTCACCAATAATCATACCTGTACTGCTAAAAACTGACCCGTGCTTAAATTAACAAGGTACATGTGTAAAGTGATGTAAATCTCACGTAACTGTTACCTGAAAGGTAGAAAATCCACGTTAAATTTTTAAAAAAGGAAAAGGAATGATGGAAGTCGAAGGAGGGTGTACCTACTTATGTAAGATGTTAAGAGAAACTGTGTGCAGGGGTGACGGTGGGACTCTGCACTTTCTGTGTAATTTTTTTTTTTTTTGAGACAGGTTCTTGCTCTGTTGCCCAGGCTGGAGTGCAGTGGTGTGATCATAGCTCACGCAGCCTTGAACTACTGAGCTTAAGTGATCCTCCTGCCTTAGCCTCCCGAGCAGCTGGGACTACAGGCGCACATCACCACGCCCAGCTAATTTTGAAAAAATTTTTTGTATAGACAGAGTCTCACTATGTTACCCAGGCTGGTCTCAAACTTCTGGCCTCTCGTTTTGGCCTCCCAAAGTGCTGGGATTACAGGTGTGAGCCATTGCACCTGGCTGCAATTTTTTTTATAATCCTAAAATTGTTCTAAAAAAGAAAACCCACTAAAAGATGAGTGAATCTTCAGACAGCATAAAAACGGAATAACTAGTAGCATGTTCTGGTAGAAGGAAAAAGTGTGCATGTGGAATCAAAGAAAACATCCCGTTTACAATTACTGAATTATTTAAGTTATGAATTAGTGTTTTTTGCTCAGTTTTACTCCATTAAGGAGATGTTTTCTTGTAACAGAGGAGCTATCACCAACCCAAGTGTCAGCAGGTGCTAGCTTTTGTCTTAATCACTGTAGCAGGGGAGATTCTGAACCCAGCCAGCAAAGCTGGCAGGGAGGGGCCCTGGGCTAACCGTTGGTACTGGTAGCAGATCCCTGCTGATTAAATCTTCACACACTTTTCACACTCACATCTTAAGATCTTAAACTGGCAGTCATTTGTACCTGCACTTCCACAAGAGTCGTGCCCCTAGTCCACCGTATTTTTGGCTGCGTGGTCCCCAGTGTCAGTGGGGGTGTCTAAAGCACAGTTAGGATTTCACTTTCTCAGTAAGCAGATTTTCTCTGGCCACTAACCAATGCACATTAAAAGGTATCGTGATTTTTTCCTTATTTGATACCCAGTATTGGACATTGCTGAAGAGGCATCTCTAACAGCTTTCCTCGCATCTGCTTTTTCCAGAACCACGTACTCAATTTGTCTGACTGTGATGACTGTTGTGAGAGAGAACAGCTACAGAGAACGGGAAATCGTGGGTCAAACAAATCATGTCCTGTTGCTGACAATCACAGAGAAGAGACCGGTTTTCAACTGTGGTGCGCAGTAAAGGGAATGATTACAGGACAGGCCTGGGGCTAGACTCCTGCACGTGAACCCCGGTTCTGCTCCTAAGCTGCTGGCGCCTCAACAGCCTCACCTGCACCTCTATGGGGACGAAATTGCATCTAACTTACAGAACTGCTGAAGATTCAAAGAGTTACATGTGAAAACACTTAGAACAATAAGCCCGGGTGCGTGAAAAGCACTATATAAATATTATCTATGATTATGGTGACGAGAGCATTAAAAAGATATTTTTCTTTCTTTTTAAGCAACCTGCTTGTAGAGAAGGCATTACATTTCCCCTCATTATCTCCTTTCCTGCACAGTTAAGTCTTAACACTTGTGAAATGAATAAGATTTTAGTGTGTGTACATGCAAAAATTAGCTAAGGCTGAGAAAAATAACAGAAGATGTAGAGAGTCTTCCCCTCTCGGCACAACACGTTTAGGCTCTTTAAATATTATGTATTTAAAAAAATTATCCCCATAATTATTATAATTATTAAGTAATGGTAATAATTAACATTCCTTAAATGTTAATAGTTAACATTCCTCAGCACACGTACGTATGTTTAATCCTCATAACAGGCAAGGTAGGTTGTATTACATAGTCTCTTTTACCAATGAGGAAACAGAGGCTCAAAGAGATTAAGCAATTTGCCCAAGATTATGCAACAAGTAAGTAAAAGAACTGGAATCTCCAAAGACACACTAACCTCTACATGGTATTGCTTCCCACGTTAAGGAAACGAACTTTAATTCATTCCACAGCTTTTACAAACTTGGAAAGTTCCCATGCTTCAGAGTGCTTGATGTACTCAATATTTCTTTACAGGAGCAGGGAAGCTTTTCATTCTCTTTTCTCAAGTTTTTTTTACTTATCTTTTCTGATTCTAACTGTAATACTTTTCTGATAATAACTTTAGTATATGTTCACTGTGCAAAATTTGGATCTGGCCTGGATCCGGCTCCATCCTAGAAGAGAACCCAGATTTTCCATCGGGGGGAATAACCCCTCTATTTTCATCCCTGGGGTTTGGGTGGGATTGCCCCCACTGTGCTCCAGAGGTAAATCATTATTGCTTTGAGACAAAACAGTATCTTATCCCCCTGGCCTCAGCAACTGATTCAGGGATTGAGAGCCCTTAAGATCTGAGGAGACAAATGTCAGTGCCTATGGGAAAGACAAGCTTTCCCTATCAATAGGTAAAGTCAGTAAAAAAAAGCCTCTGTTTGCTTGAATATGATGTGAGATCTGGAATGCTGCAGCCATTTTGCTACCATAAGGGAGTGCCTACCCACCACATGCTGGGAGGCCACCTGAGGCAGAATGAAGACGGAACAAAGTGTAGCCCTTTATGTTATCTGGTCTGCAGCATCTAGCCTTGACTGAAGCCACACCTCAGATCTGGAATTTTCAGTTTCAGGAACCAATAAATCCCACTCTCCCCATTTTGTTGTTGTTAAAACCAACTGGAGATCGATTTTCTGTCACCTGCAATTGAAAGACTCCAAACTACAAAAATAATATAAAAATAAATAAAAATAGGAAAAAATTTATTATTGTCTACATGTAAGCATAATTCCTTCAGAGCTACGCATTGTTTGCATATTTAAAACCACTTATTAATTTTATCCTTCTCTTAAGCCTATCATAAACCATAAGCATTTCTCCATGCCATAAAATATTTTCATGAGCATACTTTTTTCATGGCATGCACAATATTCCACTGTATGGAGGGTTGAAAGCAGGATGTTTTGACTGAGATATATATTTATGCAGATATATGTGTGTCTGTGTGTGTGTATATCCGTCCATCCATATACATAATGTGGTAACCGAATAAATCTTACTGACCTTTATCGTTCTGAAATATTTTGAGATTGAATGTTTCTAAAAGTTAAATTAATAGATTAAAGCATGTGAATATTTTTGAGACTATTGATACATACTGGCAAACTGCTTTCTAGGAAGGCTGGAGCAATGCAAAGTTCCAATAGCCTAGGATGAGTGTAGCTGATTGCCGTACTTCATCCTCATAAACACTGAGGCCTATCACCTGAGAGGTGAAAAACTATCTCATTTAAATGTGCCTGGGTTTAATTACTATTAAGGTTTGGCATTTTTGCACACTTATTAGACATTACATTTTTTCTTTTATACATGCGTATTTATGTTCTCTATTCTAGCTACTGAGATCTTTGGTGTTATCTTCCAGGTGATGTGGATTCTCTACGTATTACACATATTAACCCTTTGTCCTATTTGTTAATAAATGATTCTTCTGGAGTTTTGTTTAAATTTAGGATTCTTGTGATGTATGGACATTTTTAAGTATTTTCCTCTGAAACTTCTTCCATTGCTAGTGAGTTTAGAAAGTCTTTTTTACATCTAGAGATCATATATTCATTAATCTATTTCTAGTTTTTTATGGTTTTGCTTTTTTTAATGTTTCTGAAACTTATAGTATGTGGTCCCAAGTATGGCTTTACCTTTATTTTTTTCCCCCTGAATAGCTAACAAGTATTCCATTACCATTTATGGAATAATCTCTACTTATGCTATGGCTTTATAACGCCTCCCTTCTCGTATATTAATCTATTATTGATATCAGGGCCTATTTCTGAGCTTCGCATCCTATTTTCTACTCTGGCTGTTCTTGAGCCAATAAAATTATCATTATTTTATTGCTGTGAATAATATGATTTTATTACTAATAAGCTCAAAAGTAATAAACTCTGATATTTTGGAAATAATATCTTTCTCTCAAGAATCATTCATTTAAGCCTTCTTTTATGTCTTTCAGTAGTTTTTATGTTTCCTTTGATAGCTCTTATTATCTTCTTGTTAAGGGTATTCCTAGCTGTTTTAGTTTGGTTATTGCTTTTGGAAAATTTTAGAATTCTTAGTGCCTCTCATTTGGTCTCCTCACCAGAAACTAGAAAACTCTGAACCACTGATCTGATTTAAACGGATGGGGTGAAAGGAACTGAAAAAACCACTGTGAACAGATAGAGATATTTTGAAACTTGAGAGCTGCTGCATGAGGTGGCCGAATAGTTCTCCGGAAACATCTCTATGAGACCACATAGTTTCTAGGCTCAGCTTTTAGTTTCCTTGACATTTAAAATTAGATATTGAAAAGCCTGTTATATAATAACAAATTATAAAATTATATAATTTTTAAAATATAAAATTGTATTACTCTTACCCAGAAAAAGACGGCACTTGCACAGAGGGTCATCCGCATACATTTTCCACAAGCGGTAAAGGGAACGCGCTCTTCTTCCTAATTAAAAAAAAAAAAAGTTTAGTCAATCAAGGGATTGCTCCAATGAAATTATTTTTCTCCTGATCTGTCAATAAATCTTAGGCTTAATTTAATTAAAAAAATAGTTTGCAAGCATAGTCTCCTTATTCATAATTGTAAATTTTTAAAGTAATTTCAAATACACACATAGCAAAACATGTGCAGTGTTAATAATAGTTTTGGAAAACGCAAGCATGAGTAATGAACTATTTACCATGATCTGAGCTCAAGAGTTTGGGTATCTGAGGGTACAATGCTATAAAGCTACACTTCTAGGTTCGTCTTAGGCTTTAAAAATAATTGGACAAATGGCAGGACAAAAAGTTTCACAAATGTCTGCAAATACCAGGTATCCACTATGTGTTTCTTGGTTGAGTTTTGCCTATTAATTTGGTATAACGAATTTTTAGAGTTTCTGTTTTATAGTTTATAAGAATATATTTAAATTCTTAAGAGAAGAAACCAATGCTTCTCATGATTTACCTGGATTATAAGAGTAGCTATAGCATAGTAATAGCGGCAAATATTTACATAGTATTTACTCTGTGCCAGGTACTATTCTAAGTAGTTCTATACATTAACTCACTTAATCCTTATCACAATCATGAGGAAGCAACTCTATTATTCCCACTTTATAGATAAGGAAATTGAGGCACAGAGAACTTAAATAATTTGTCCAAGATCACCCAATTGGTAAGTTGCTATGTTCAGACTTGAATTCTGGCAGTCTCATTCCAAGACTTCACACTCACACTACAGGCCTTCCTAAATCAATGGAGGATATAATATTAATAGCAACAAAAGTGAAATGAGGAAGATACAGAAAAGTGAATCTTCACCTGCAATTTTTTAACAAGCAACATTTCAATGGAAACTTATTAGTTGGCAATTTTAAATATAAAATCGGCAGGCTTAAATGACCTAAATGACCTTTTCTTTAGTATTTTTCTTATGTTGCTGATATTATTAGCTTTTATTTATTTTTTTTTAGTACTCAAAAGACCTTATGAATTTACTTTTGTTTAAACTTTAGCTTTCATTTCTGAATATATAATCTTTCAGCAACACATGCTTTGACTCTGTCTTCGCTAATACACATCAGAAACTATTCATAATGGGGATTATTTGAAGGTTGTTACACTGTGAAAGACAAATGTCACCTTGCACTCATAATTGAACCTCATTTCTTTCCATTTTTAAAAGGAGGTTGAACTGCTCCCTCCAGTCCCTTTTAGTGCCAATGTTTTGTAAATCTGTGATTCAATTTATAAAATCTATCGTTGGGGACATTTTCAGATGCTCTTGGTAAAGTATTTTCTTTCTAAGAACTGTTCATATTCAGAACCTACTGTTCTTACGCTGATGACTAAAAGTATAATCAGCTCTAAGTTTTCTTTGTTGATGGAAAGAAGCTACAATGCGGATGATTCAAAAATCATCTTTCAGGGGCTTTGGAATATTTATAGAGAGAGATATATGGTTACATATTTTATTTTTGCAGCATTAGCAGCAGCAGCAAATCTACCTTTCCAGTGATATAAAATGCCCAGCACAGTGCCTGAACATAGTGGGGCTTCAATAAATAGTCCCTTCCTCGTCCATCCTTTTTCTGACTTTAGGATAAGAGACTTTTTTTTGTGCGCATCCCAACCAGAAGGTGGAGCAGTGACTGAGGCTTAGTGCAAAATAAAGGGGCAGCGAGTTTAGGATGAAGAAGGGGCGGCAATAATGAAGGAGCATGTGAAAGACTGAGAGTCAACTATAAAACCAATGCATCTCTTTCCTTATACATCTATATCATGGTCAAATTTTTTTTTTAATTTTTAGTATTATTATGAAAGGGACCATATTTGTCTACTAAGTCTACTGTTCTAAGCAGTACTTCTTCACCTTGGCTGTACATTAGAATAAACAGAGGAGCTTTTAAAAAATCCCTGTGCTCAGAACACACCCCAGGCTACCATGAACCATCAGTGTACGCAATGATGGAACCCAGGAGTCGATGTTTTTTACGCTCCCCAGGTGATTCCAACATACAGCCAAGGATGAGAATCACTGCAGTAAACAGACTAAAGTACATCTCGATAGTATTTTCCTTACCTGAGTAATCTCATTTATCACCACGTGAGTACACTGTGCTTCATATTCTGGCCGGGCTTGTTCTTCCTGCTGTAACTCGACAGTGTCCCATTCATACTCAAGTTCTGCCTGGCGCCGTTTCCAGAACTCCAAAAACAAGGTAACTAACAAAGAGAGAGACACAACAGGGTCATGTGGATCTTCAATGAGGACAGAAATCTGTGCCGCATAATATTAATTATCCATGACGATTTTATATATGGTAAATAAAACCAAATTTATAGCTGATACTAATATTTAAGAGAGAAAAATGATCTTAAAAGAAAATATTTATAATTTAAAACACTTACGAAACAGACTATAGCTTACGGGAAAGCAAACAGGATGGCCAGAAGGCATGCATGCCCGACGCTGGAGCATTTGCTCCAGCACTTTACAGCCAACTAAAAACACAGGCAGGTGTCATAATTGCAAAGTGGCTCACGGTCCATCCTTCTGTCTGCTCTCCCCTGCATCCCTCTTCCCCTTGCCCCCTCCCCCTCCCTCCCTAAGGGGCTGGGTGTGAGGGGGAAAACGCTTTAGAACTCCCCAAATAAATTAATATTCTTTCATACAGAAAAATGATATTTTTCTCAATCTTGTGTAAAGTATGAAGAAATAATTTTCAGGAATCGTTACTTTTCAGAGTTTGTAACTTCAAATACTACATAAAAACATTAAATGTTAATTGAAAAGTGCAGTTTGAGGGTAAATCCCCTTACACCTTTCTTCCAATCAAACTGTTGCCCCTGAGCCCTTCCTACGCAGAAATTCTGGAATTACCACTGTTGTATCTACAAATATTTTTTGATTGTCTACTATGTGCTGAGAATAAAGAGAAACAAGACATAGTCCCTGCTTCAAGGAGCTTTTAGGAGCATGGGAACTATACTGTACCGGAAGTGACCACTATCGCAGACGAGTAAGAAGGCTACGATACAGGTGAGCACGGCTGTTCCGGCACAGCCAGAACATCTACCCGGACGTTGCGGGGCAGGCCTCCCCAGAGGAGGGGACCACTGTGATGATTCTCGCGATGACTCAGAGCTCATCAGGTGAAGGTGGTAGTAGGTGGAATGTTAAGGCCACTCCTCCCATGGAGTTGCGCATACAACGGCAAGGTGGCCAGAGGGCCAGGTACTTTCCAAAACTGCAAGTAGTCTGGTAGTGAGTGTGGGGTGCGATGAGGGAGGGGCAGCTGGGAGAAAGAGCCACACGGGAACATCACAAAGGACTCTGCGTGCCTTGGAAGGAGTTCAGAGGTCAACTTGCAGGTGGAGGAGACATTGAAGATATCTAGAGTGAGACTAGAGCGGGGAGTCCTACTGGCGGGTGCAGGATGAGGCAGTATGCTTGGGGGATGTGGGCAGGTAGACTGATTGGAGGCAGGTATGATGGAAGGGGCAGGAAGAAGTCAAGGATGCCAGCGGGTTCCTGGCCTGGGCAATATCCTAAATTCTAGGGCCATTCCCTGGAATAAGTAGTGCAGTAAGAGGAGACAGAAGACAACCGGTTTGGTTATGGTCAGGTGCATGTGGGCTACTCAAGCAAAACTGCCCAGTAGGCAAGTGAAAGTCTAGCATACAGGAGGAAGATCTGGGCTGAGCCAGATTTTTATCGTTTTAAGTGGCAACTGGGGCCATGAGCGGATGAGATCACTAAATGAGGTGCAGAGAGGTAGTTCATAAGGAGCACCAAAGAGCTTTCAAAAACTACTGAGCCTGGGTACCACCCCTGAGATTCTGAGTTAATTGGTTATTTCTTTTTTAAAGCTCTAATAAGCAGTCAGGGTCGAGAGTCACTGAATCACTGGAGTAGAGAGTGAAGAGAGCTGGAATAAAATCCTGCAGACCCTGCAGGAGGCAGCCTGAGATGCAGGAGGAAATCCTGGGATGCAGCTGTGAGGAGCATGAATTCAATACGTCCAGTGGTGAAGACAACTAGAATGTTTAAAAGCATCTGCTTCCCAGCAGTGTTTATTCTGAATACCACTTTTCCAATAACAGTAAGTTAGAGTAGTGATAACCTGGATATGGGAATCAGGTTCAAATTGCCGAGTGTTGAGTATGGAGAGCGATGGCTCTACTACCGAGAAACTACCCAGCCATTTGTGCACTTATCCCTGCCCATGGGGAAATGAATCTGCCTCTGTCAATGGGATGAAAATCTCTAGGGCATCAGATAATTCTGCGGACCACGCTGTGACTGGCTGGTCTTGCTGGCACTGGACCCATGCTGGCCTCATGTGGCAGATACTCCCAAAAGAGACCCCTGCAGGGGGTGGTGGGGGTGAGGAGGATGAGCCACCCATGAGCCAACCCTCCTTGGGTAGCATATGAAGCAGCATAACATATGTCACCCACTTACTAAAGCATCCTAGGTTCTGCTTCTCCATGACAAACATCCATATACTGCCATCCAACAGGACCCCACTTTTTAACTTACCAGAGAATTCTACCGTGGGTATGGCATACGCCCCATCCCTAAAGCAGTGGTAGTGCACATTCTTCTAGAAATGGCACACTCTACTTCCTATGTCCGCCCCTCTTCTGCTCTTCGGAATATGTAGGACTCAAGCATCCTGACCTATATTTGCTTCTAGGCTTACTATCTATCGCGTGCACCAGAATGTCATCTTCACGAGGGCCAGGATTTTGTTTTATTCACAGCTGAAGCACTAGCAGATAGCAGGCACTTAATGCATAAATGCACTGAATAAATGAATTGAAGGACACCATGCCAGAACCTGGAGGACTCCCACCACCTGGGGAACCAACCGCTCAGAGGTCCCAGCTGGCTCCAACCACGCCCCTCTCCACATGACCATCCATTCTCCACCACTCTCTGCTACACCAGTCTACTTGGGCCCTCAGTACTCTGTACAGGCATACTCTGTTTCATTGCACTTCGCAGATACTGTGTTTTTGTTTATTTTTTTGCAGACTGAAGATTTGTGGCAATGCTGTGTCGAGCAAGTCTACTGGAGCCATTTTTCCAATAGCATATGCTCATTCATGTCTCTGTGTCACATTTTGGTAATTCTCACAACATTTCAAACATTGTTATTATTATATCTGTTATGGTGATCTGTGGTCTTTGATGTTACTATTGTAATACCTTTGGGGCACCATGAAGCGTGCCCATGTAAGACTGCAAACTTAATCAATAAATGTTGTGTGTGTTCTGACTGCTCCATTCCGCTATATATTTCTCTTCCTCTCCTAGGGCCTTCCTATTCCCTGAGGCACAATAATGTTGGAATTAGGCCAAGTAAATATCCTACAATGGCCTCAAAGTGTTCAAGTGAAAGGAAGAGTTGCACATCTCTCACTTTATATCAAATTTTGAATGATTTAGTCAGGGAGGCATGTTGAAAGCCAAGACAGGACAAAAGCTCGGCCCCTTGCACCAAAAAGCCAAGTTGCGAATGCAAAGGAAAAGTTCTTGAAGGAAATTAAAAGTGCTATTCCAGTGAACACATGAGTGATGAGAAAGCAAAACAACTTTATAATGAATATGGAGAAAGTATTAGTGGTCTGGATAGAAGATCAAACCAGCTACAACATTCCTTTAAGCCAAAGCAAGGCCCTAAGTCTCTTCAATTCTATGAAGGCTGAGAGAAGTAAGAAAGCTGCAGAAGAAAAGGATGAAGGTAGCACGGATTGATGCATGAGGTTTAGGGAAAGGGGCCAACTCTCTAACATAAAAGTACAAGGTGAAGTAGCAAACGCTGATGAAGTTGTAGCAAGTTATCCAGAAGATCTAGCTAAGAAGACGGCTACAGTAAACAACAGATTTTCAGTGTAAACAAAACAGCCTTCTATCGGAAGAAGATGCCATCTAGGACTTTAATAGCTAGAGAGGATAAGTCAATGCCTGGCTTCAAAGCTTCAAAGGACAGGCTGACTCTCTTGTTAGGGGCTAATGCAGCTGGTGACTTTACGCTGAAGCCAATACTCATTTGCCATTCCCCAAA
Source organism: Avahi laniger (assembly GCA_963575035.1). Classification (NCBI taxonomy): domain Eukaryota; kingdom Metazoa; phylum Chordata; class Mammalia; order Primates; family Indriidae; genus Avahi; species Avahi laniger. The sequence goes on along the minus strand of CAUYSK010028121.1, from coordinate 3,703 downwards.
TCCCCAGGCCCTTAAGAATTATGCTAAATCTACTCCACCTGTGCTTATAAATGGAACAACCAATCCTGGATGACAGCACATTTGTTTACATCACGGTGTACTGAATATTTTAAGTCCAGTGTTGAGACCAACTGCTGAGAAAAAGAAGATTCCTTTCAAAATATTACTGTTCATTGACAATGCACCTAGAAACCCAAGAGCCCTGATGGAGATATACAAGGAGATGAAAGTTTTTTTCATGCTGCAAACAGAACATCTATTCTAGCCCATGGATCAAGGAGTCATTTCAATTTCAAGTCTTATTATTTAAGAAATACATTTTGTAAGCCTATAGCTGTTATAGATAGAGATTGTTCTGATGGATCTCAGCAAAGTAAATTGAAAACCTTCTGGAAAGGATTAATTATTCTGGATGCTGTTGAGAATATTTGTGATTCATGAGAGGAGGTCAAGATATCGACATTAACAGGACTCTGGAAGAAAGTTGATTCCAACCCTCAGGAATGACTTCAAGGGATTCAAGACTTCCACGGAGGAGGTAACTGCACATGTGGTGGAAACAGCAAGAGAACCAGAATTACAAGTGGAGCCTGAAGATGTGATTGAATTGCTGCAATCTCATGATAAAACTTGAAAGGAAGAGTTGCTTCTTCTAGATGAGCAAAGGAATTCGTTTCTTGAGATGGAATATACTCCTGGTAAAGATGCTGTGAACATTGTTGAAATAACAACAAAGGATTGAGAATGTTACATAAAAAAGCTGTGGCAAGGTTTGAGAGGACTGAGTCCAATTATGAAAGAAGTTCTCCTGGGGGTAAAATGCTATCAAACAGCATCACATGGGATAGAGGAATCTTTTGTGAAAGGAAGAGTCCATCTCTGTGGCAATATTCACTGTTGTCTTATTTTACGAAATTGCCATGATTGGAATAATCATGATATTATTACATCTAAAGAAAGCATGGATCAGACGAAGGAGATGCCTGTATACAAAAATGGGGTCTCAGAGCAGTAAAGCGCTGGTGGTGTTATATCCTGCAATGTCTAGGGACAAGAGACATTCTCTGATAGATGGGAGTGTTCTGGTTGCTATGAGTTTGCTGTTGAAGGTGTGGGATGTTTTAATAGGCTTTGAAACTATTCAGACCTCTTTACTCACAAAGGATGATAAGATAGATTAGCTTGCTCAGACTTTATAGCAACTTCCTAACTCAAAGGCTAGAAGGTAAAAAACTATATTTCTCAAACTCTCTTGCAGCTAGGGTTCCAGATGTGATTTTTAGAATACCCGTCAGATGCATCCGTGTGTCATTAAGTCAGAAACTGAGTTGAATGGAGGCCATGGTGGTGGGCGTAGGCGCTGCATTATTTTGCTGGTGCAGACCCAGCAAGAGCCACACAGGTCTAGAAGTAACAGTTGCAACAGCTGTTTCCTGATTCCCTAATTGCAGCTGGACAGGCTTCCGGAACCCCCTCCTTAGTGAGCCAGGTGATTGGTGTTTTTATGGAAATCACTAGACCTAGTTTAGAACTCACCCATAAAGGTGAAAATTAAAAATTGCAGTCATGCAGCCAAGCATCTGGGCCAGAGAAATCAGGTGGAAGCAGTTAAGGAACAAGGAGGGTAGGGTGTGTTCAGAACCTTTACTTCAACCACGGGTTGGTATTTATGATTCTATGAGTCAGTTTGAATGGGTGGGCTGCCTTGACCTAAAAGGGTGGATATTTTTCAGATAAGTATATGACTTGTATTATATTCATTATAAAAGGTTTTCTACTTTCACCATGTGTACTTTTATAATTTCTAGAAAGCAGAAAAATAAGTGTCATATACATCTGGACACAAAAGAGATGCTATAGGAATATGACGATGGTGATATGAATAATTTCACATGAGCCTTCTGCCTGTTCAGTTTTTCAGTTTCCTACTTTCTGTTACTTGGTTCCCAGCAGTAGCTCTCATAAGGCAGAAGTAACAAGGAAAGCAACATAAAGCACTTAAAATAAAACATTTCCCATACATACATATCCTTAAAGATATACATATGATGCCACAAGCAGTAATGAAATGTTTTCTGCATTCTAAAATCAAATGAAATAAAATCAGCTGCCAATACATATATCAGTTCCATAAACACAGTGTTATGATCAGAGACGGGAAGGATAGCTAGGAAATTTGAGGTCTGCCTTTCCAGTGTCAGAATTTATATATATTTTTGCTTTATTTCAAATACCTTCTTTAATTAGGGCTATCAGCATGCATTAGTATACAGAGTTCAATAGATGTGTTATTATAGAATTTTACAGATTACGAATCAGCACTGAGTACAGTTAATAGTTAAAAGTGCTGACTCATGTGTTCAGCACCTAAGCTCTTACTGGGAAAAAAAATGATGTATTTTACAATGGAAGAGTACAGAGGATCTTAATACATACATTTGATCTTTATTCTCCTGTGTGTCAGGTATTAGGCCAGAGTTTGGTTTCCAGCCAACGCATGCTCAATGCCGAATGCCAATGTCACTTATCGGAAAGTCTTGCTACCTTACAGTGCACTTTATCCAGGAGCGGCAACTAATATCTCTGAAAAAACTGTACGAAATAATTGGATTGTCTGTTTTGTGATCCACGTGGTGACCCATAGGCGCAACCACTGCCAAAGACAACAGGACACCTAAACAACTGTCTCCGTGAGCTACCTGTGCTGATGTGTCGTCCTCTCAAGAACAAGAGGCTCGATTCAGTTTTTTCCTCCACCTTCCTTTAACCTGAACTCTGTTGTTCCCCAGACTTACACAATGAAATTGGGAATATACTTATTTTTGAAAATGGAAATTTTTTCTTCGCTGTTGGAACATTTACATCAATTAAATATTTAAAAGGCTGCATTTAGAGAAAATGATAATTGTTTCATTACATTAATGATGCTATACAAATAATACGTATAATGTTAAAGCTCCTATATAGGAATTATATCTGCTCTACTTAGTAAATACAAGTTGTTATTATTGTAAGAGTAGCACACACTTGTCAAATATTCACTCATATAGATGTGTATAAAGAAGAAAGCTTACTCAGAATCACTGTGTTCCTGCTTTCTCCCCACTCCCACCCCCACCAAAGTTAGGTTGGATCACAGCTGTGGGGACTGTTGCAATGATGGCTTCCAATGAATCATGGCTCTTGGATGCAAGCCACTGGGCAGTACTCCCACCTCTCCACATTGATGCTGGCTTGGCCATGACTGACTTTAGCTGATGGACATTAGAGAACTTGATACAACTACAGGCTTAAAAATGTCTGTGCATTGGAGCTTGTCCTCTCTTGCTTCTCTTTGGAACCCTGAAACCATGTGAAGAATCTTGGGCTAGCACACTGGAGGATGAGAGCCTATGTGGAGGAAAGGAAAGTCTGTCCAGCTGAGTCCCACAGACCAACCCAAGCTTTTAACTGCTGACTGCCTAGCCCCAGGGGGGCTGCCAGCTCACTGCAGAGATCAGTGAGCCAGCCTGTGCCTGAAGAACCTCTCCGCTGATCCAAAGAATGATGAGAAATAATAAATATGGGTCAAATGGTAGTTCTACTTGTATCTCATTGAGGTATCTCCATATTGCTTTCCACAGAGGTTGCACTAATTTGCAGTCCCACCAGCAGTGTATGAGTGTTCCTACCTCTCCGCATCCACGCCAACATTTGTTGTTTT